>CM049389.1:19943113-19963113 GCA_026937815.1 Etheostoma perlongum | reverse complement strand
ACTCCCCGAAGCGGGACGCCAAAGGCGTCGTGGTCCTGCCCGCCGTCCTGCACGACCGCCAGGCCTGCGACCCCAGCACCCGGTTCGCGGTGCCCGTGCAGGACGGGGGGCCTGGGTGGCGCTGATAGCCCGGGGAAACTGCACCTACAAGGACAAGATCCGCCACGCTGCAGCCCACAACGCCTCGGCGGTGGTGATCTTCAACGTGGGGTCCGGCAACCTCAACGACACCATCACGATGCCTCATCAAGGTAACTGATCAAGGTCTTTTATTTTAGGGGCTTCTAGATTATTGTAAAACAAAAAAATCACTATCACACATTTTTTGTCAATATTGAAGTCACTGTCATTGTTTAACACTACTACTGCTCGTTGATTTTTGGGCTAGGGTTGCACATTATTAGTAGTTAATTAGTATTAGGCTAAATAATAACCACAGCAAGAGTTTACTTGCAAAACGTAATGTACAAAATAATAGTTTTTACTCTAAATGCGCAATTAAGTAATGTTCTCTTAAAACTCGTGGATTAGAGGCGGTTATGTAATATTTTCTACTGGGATAGTTGCAGTAGTCATGGTAACTAGGGGGTACGGTGCCTTGCTCAAGAGCACCTGGCAGTGCCCAGGAGGTGAAGTGGCATCTCTCCAGCCACCAATTCACACTCTGTACTTTTTGGTCCATACGGGGACTTGAACCAGTGACCCTCCGGTTCCCAACCCAACTCCCTATGGACTGAGCTACTTCCACCCCTATATACAAAATGTGGATTTGTTTTTAGAAAAAAAAACAGTCAAATAATAAAAAGCATCAGATATTTGTAGAAAAAGTTAAAAAATTTAAGTTCAAAATTTGTGGGCGGGGAAACGGACAAAAAGAGTAAGAAATGTGACAAAAAATTACATAAAATTTGATAAAAATCTAGAAATGTGACAAAAACATCGGAAAAAATTATTTGAAAAAAAAACTTAAAATAGTAACAAAAACATCAGAACATTTGTAGGGGAAAAAAACAACAAAAACATCTAGAAATGTGACAAGAAATTATATGTAATATAAAATAATATATATAATATACAATTATGTACAGTAACAACATTAAAAAATTTGTAGGGAAAAAAACTCGGAAAAACGGACAAACATCTAGAAATGCGTCAAAAACATCGAAAAAATGTATTGAAAAAAGTAAAACAGCAACAAAATCATCTGAAAATTTGTAGGGAAAGAACTCGGAAAAAACGGACAAACATCGGAAAAATGCGACTAACGTCGAAAAAACGTAAAACATCAGAAAATTTGTTGGGAAAAAAAAACTACAAAAACATCTAGAAATGCGACAAAAACCTGAAAAAATTATTGAAAAAAAAAAAAAGTTAAATAGCAACAAAAACACCAGAACAATTTTAGGGAAAAAAACTCGGGAAAACGGACAAAAACATCGGGAAAAAAACCGTCAAATAGCAACAAAAACATCAGAAAATTTGTAGGAAAAAAGTAAATGTTTTTTTAATATTAATTTTATTTATTTTTTATACTTATGCCCCTGTATTTTAACATAGGGGGTGTATACTTATGCCCTGTATTTTAACATAGGGGTGTACTTGCCCCCTGTATTTTAACATAGGGGTGTATACTTATGCCCCCTGTATTTTAACATAGGGGTATATATGCCCCTGTATTTTAACATAGGGGGTATATGCCCCCTGTATTTTAACATAGGGGTGTATACTTATGCCCCCTGTATTTTAACATAGGGGGTGTATACTTATGCCCCTGTATTTTTTAACATAGGGGGTGTATACTTATGCCCCTGTATTTTAACATAGAGGGTGTATACTTATGCCCCTGTTTTTAACATAGGGGTGTATACTTATGCCCCTGTATTTTAACATAGGGGGTGTATTATGCCCCCTGTATTTTTAACATAGGGGGTGTATGTAGAAACGTTATGCCCTGTATTTTAACATAATAGGGGTTATACTTATGCCCCCTGTATTTTAACATAGGGGGTGTATATTATGCCCCCTGTATTTTAACATAGGGGTGTATACTTATGCCCCCTGTATTTTAACATTTGGGGGTATACTTATACCCCCTGTATTTTAACATAGGGGTGTATATGCCCCCCTGTATTTTTAACATAGGGGTGTATACTTATGCCCCTGTATTTTAACATAGGGGGTGTATACTATGCCCCCTGTATTTTTAACATAGGGGGTATACTATAATGCCCCCTGTATTTTTTAACATAGGGGGGTGTATAAATGCCCCCTGTATTTTAACATAGGGGTGTATACTTATGCCCCCTGTATTTTAACATAGGGGGTGTATACTTATGCCCCCTGTATTTTAACATAGGGGGTGTATACTTATGCCCCTGTATTTTAACATAGGGGTGTATACTTATGCCCCCTGTATTTTAACATAGAGGGGTGTATACTTATGCCCCTGTATTTTAACATAGGGGTGTATACTTATGCCCCCTGTATTTTAACATAGGGGGTGTATACTTATGCCCCCCCTGTATTTTAACATAGGGGGTGTATACTTATGCCCCCTGTATTTTAACATAGGGGGTGTATACTTATACCCCCTGTATTTTAACATAGGGGGTGTATACTTATGCCCCCTGTATTTTTTAACATAGGGGGTGTATGTATTTTAACATAGGGGTGTATACTTATGCCCCCTGTATTTTTTAACATAGGGGTGTATATTATGCCCCCCTGTATTTTAACATAGGGGGTGTATACTTATGCCCCCCTGTATTTTAACATAGGGGTGTATACTTATGCCCCTGTATTTTAACATAGGGGTGTATACTTATGCCCCCTGTATTTTAACATAGGGGTGTATACTTATGCCCCTGTATTTTAACATAGGGGTGTATACTTATGCCCCCTGTATTTTAAGGAAGAACATTTATTTATTTATGATACATTATTCATTCACAAAGAAAAATTGGTGTCCTTAAAGGTTGGATTTTCCTAAAGTTTTGTAATTAAAACATTAAGATCAAATTCCAAAAGATGTTTTTTATTCCTCTTTTTAATCAACTTTAGCCTGGGGGGGGTAAACTTATTCAAGCCACTCTAGTTAGGTAGGTATATTGTTCAGGGGGCAGTAACAATGGACTTTGGGCATGTAGAATTTTTTTGTTTTTGTTTATTTCAGTAGTTAAGTTCTGTGTGTGTGTGTGTGTGTGTGTGTGTGTGTGTGTGTGTGTGTGTGTGAGAGAGAGACACATTGATCCCAGCGGTTTATTTCTAGACTGAGTTAAATCAATTTTGTTGCTGCGTGTGTGTTTTGAGGTTGATGTGAGTTCAGTGGTGGCCTCGGGGTCAGTGGCCAAATAAACTACACACACACATATACAGAGAGAGAGAGAGAGAGAGATACACACACACACACACACACATACACAGAGAGAGAGAGAGAGAGACACACACACACACACACACACACACACACACACACAGAGAGACACACACACACATTCTCTCTCACTTGCACGCACACACACACACAGAGAGAGAGACACACACACACATTCTCTCTCACTCGCACACACACACACACACACACACACAAACATGATTGTGTTGCATGTTGGGACCCCCTCGAAAACAGGATGATACATCTCAAGGGGTTTATCCTAATAATAACAAAAACACAACACACAGTTGAATAACAAAAACACAACACACAGTTAAATAACAAAAACACAACACACAGTTGAATAACAAAAACACAACACACAGTTGAATAACAAAAACACAACACACAGTTGAATAACAAAAACACAACACACAGTTGAATAACAAAAACACAACACACAGTTGAATAACAAAAACACAACACACAGTTGAATAACAAAAACACAACACACAGTTGAATAACAAAAACACAACACACAGTTGAATAACAAAAACACAACACACAGTTAAATAACAAAAACACAACACACAGTTGAATAACAAAAACACAACACACAGTTGAATAACAAAAACACAACACACAGTTGAATAACAAAAACACAACACACAGTTAAAGAACAAAAACACAACACACAGTTGAATAACAAAAACACAACACACAGTTAAAGAACAAAAACACAACACACAGTTAAATAACAAAAACACAACACACAGTTAAATAACAAAAACACAACACACAGTTAAATAACAAAAACACAACACACAGTTAAATAACAAAAACACAACACACAGTTAAATAACAAAAACACAACACACAGTTGAATAACAAAAACACAACACACAGTTGAATAACAAAAACACAACACACAGTTGAATAACAAAAACACAACACACAGTTGAATAACAAAAACACAACACACAGTTGAATAACAAAAACACAACACACAGTTGAATAACAAAAACACAACACACAGTTGAATAACAAAAACACAACACACAGTTGAATAACAAAAACACAACACACAGTTGAATAACAAAAACAAAAACACAACACACAGTTGAATAACAAAAACACAACACACAGTTGAATAACAAAAACACAACACACAGTTGAATAACAAAAACACAACACACAGTTGAATAACAAAAACACAACACACAGTTGAATAACAAAAACACAACACACAGTTGAATAACAAAAACACAACACACAGTTGAATAACAAAAACACAACACACAGTTGAATAACAAAAACACAACACACAGTTGAATAACAACAACACAACACACAGTTGAATAACAACAACACAACACACAGTTGAATAACAACAACACAACACACAGTTAAATAACAACAACACAACACACAGTTAAATAACAAAACACAACACACAGTTAAATAACAAAAACACAACACACAGTTAAATAACAAAAACACAACACACAGTTAAATAACAAAAACACAACACACAGTTAAATAACAAACACAACACACAGTTAAATAACAAACACAACACACAGTTAAATAACAAAAACACAACACACAGTTGAATAACAAAAACACAACACACAGTTAAATAACAAAAACACAACACACAGTTAAATAACAAAAACACAACACACAGTTAAATAACAAAAAAACACAACACACAGTTAAATAACAAAAACACAACACACAGTTGAATAACAAAACACACAACACACAGTTGAATAACAAAAACACAACACACAGTTGAATAACAAAAACACAACACACAGTTGAATAACAAAAACACAACACACAGTTGAATAACAAAAACACAACACACAGTTAAATAACAAAAACACAACACACAGTTAAAGAACAAAAACACAACACACAGCTCAACAAACAACTCGTCTTCTTATTGGCTACACAGGGAGGCCGGTTTCATAACCTCTAAATCTAACTGGAAGGGAATACTGTCAATCTTTCCCACGTGCCTGCCCCCCAAATCCTGCCACATGATTGGCTTCCATAAGGGACAGCTCGGGTTACAGTAGACGGATTGGCTGGCAACAAAGTTCACTCAAAAAGCTAATGAAAAAACGGGTAGGAAATGCATGTGCGCCCGCTCTACCAGGTGAGCTAACCCGGCGCCCCGTCCCCAACTCTCTGCAGGTACGGGCGAGGTGGTCGCCATCATGATCCCCGAGCCGAAGGGCCGCGAGGTGGCCTCGCTGCTGGAGCGCAACGTGACGGTCACCATGACGATCACCATCGGCACGCGGAACCTGCAGAAGTACGTGAGCAGGACGTCGGTGGTGTTCGTGTCCATCTCCTTCATCGTGCTGATGATCATCTCTCTGGCCTGGCTCGTCTTCTACTACATCCAGAGGTTCAGATACGCCAACGCACGGGACAGGAACCAGGTACACACACACACACACACACACACACACACACACACACACACACACACACTCAGACACACACACACACACAGATCACATTGATTTTCTCCATAAAGATTTTGATTATCGTCCAAAACATCTTCTATCCGAGGAAAACTGACCACGAGGTTGTGTTACCAAAATTCCTGGAGAATCTAGAAGTCCTTAAAGGTCCCATGGCATGAACCTTTCACTTTATGAGATGTGATTAAGAAATGGTGATAGGTGGGCCGAGCTGGGATCTTGCTCCTTATGAGGTCATAAGCTTGCTCTGTTTTGTTTGGTATTAACTTGGAACTTGTAGTGCACCTTTTAATGTCGTAGTTTATTGTTTTTTGAAAATTAATTTTAAAAAAAACATCATCCTCTCTAACTGAAACTCTCAAACTAGTGAGTGCGACACACTTTTACGGCCCCACTGGTCGCCATTTTGTTGTGTACTAATTTAACAGTTCAATGGCCTTTCTTTACATTTTATTTCCATGGCTGAGGGCCCTATCTTTCCCCCAGCGCCTGAGGGATTGCTGGTCTTACAGGGAGGTGTGTTCAGGTGCGTGCTGGTCTTACAAGGAGGTGTGTTCAGGTGCATTCTGGGCGTGCTGGTCTTACAGGGAGGTGTGTTCAGGTGCATTCTGGGCGTGCTGGTCTTACAGGGAGGTGTGTTCAGGTGCATTCTGGGCGTGCTGGTCTTACAGGGAGGTGTGTTCAGGTGCATTCTGGGCGTGCTGGTCTTACGGGGAGGTGTGTTCAGGTGCGTGCTGGTCTTACAGGGAGGTGTGTTCAGGTGCATTCTGGGCGTGCTGGTCTTACAGGGAGGTGTGTTCAGGTGCATTCTGGGCGTGCTGGTCTTACAGGGAGGTGTGTTCAGGTGCATTCTTGGCGTGCTGGTCTTACAGGGAGGTGTGTTCAGGTGCATGACGATGGCACAGAACATACCGAACAGACTCGAGTCACCGACATCGGCAGACTGTCCGACTGGTCCGTCAGCGCCTCTAGTGGTGTAGAAATAGCGATTTCTTTTTAATTTCCCCGTGGCCCCGGCTACTAGCGTTATAAGCTAATTAGCGGTTTGCGATAAAACTGGTCACATTCAATTAGCATGAAAACAAACCTAGGTTCATTGAGCGCCAGATTTGTCCTTTTGGTTTTTTTTTAAGATTATTTTTTTGGGGGCATTTCCCTTTTATTGTGTAGAGACAGTGGATAGACAGGAAAGGGGGAGCGAGATGGGGGATGACACGCCGCAGCAAAGGGCCGCAGGTCGGATTCAAACCCGGGCCGCTGCAGGACTCCCAGTGGGGCACACGCCTGCAGATTTGTCCTTTAACCCGCATATAGTCCTTGGGTCAAATTTGACCCGTTTTTAGTTTTTTTTATCACAAAAAAATGGGTCTTCAAAATAAGCGCTAAACATGTCAACATTAGAAATATCAAATAACTTTGGAAAAACATCAAGAAAAGCACCCACAACATTTAAAAAGTGTCAAAAATGTCGGGAAAAGCGATAATAGACATTTCTTTTCATGGTTGACGGGAAGACAACACAAGGGTTAAGTGAATGTGAACACAGCGTATGTTCCCCAAAACCGCTGAAGTGATTAGGAACCGCCTGTGAAATTCAATTCCAGTAAATAAAACAAACCCATTTCACAGCGAGATGTCTTTCATAACGTCACGGTGAGATGATGTTGGGAGATCTGTATCACTCTGGAAACGTCTCCAAGATAACTCGCCGTGGTTGTATATCAAACGAGCACATCCAGGGGGCGCTGTGCTGCTGCTGCTCCTCTCGTTGTCGTTGTTGTTGTTGTTTGGAAGTCATTTGTTGTGTCTGTAACTCAGCAGGAAGAGCTCCAACAGGTGATGATAGGCAGGGAGCAGAGGCCGCATGTAGAAAGTAGAAAGGTGAGTTATAAATTATAGTATGAAGCAAAAAGAAAGGATATATCTACAGTGAGGAAAATAAGTATTTGAACACCCGTCTATTTAGCAAGCTCGCCCACTTAGAAATCATGGAGGGGTCTGAAATTGTCATCGTAGGTGCATGTCCACTGTGAGAGACATAATCTAAAAAAAAAAATCCAGAAATCACAATGTATGATTTTTTTAACTATTTATTTGTATGATACAGCTGCAAATAAGTATTTGAACACCTGAGAAGATCAATGTTAATATTTGGTACAGTAGCCTTTGTTTGCAGTTCCAGAGGTCAAACGTTTCCTGTAGTTCTTCACCAGGTTTGACACACTGCAGAAGGGATTTTGGCCCACTCCTCCACACAGATCTTCTCTAGATCAGTCAGGTTTCTGGGCTGTCACTGAGAAACACGGAGTTTGAGCTCCCTCCAAAGATTCTCTATTGGGTTTAGGTCTGGAGACTGGCTAGGCCCCCCCAGAACCTTGATCTGCTTCTTCCAGAGCCACTCGTTGGTTCTCCTGGCTGTGTGCTTCGGGTCATTGTCATGTTGGAAGACCCAGCCTCGACCCATCTTCAATGCTCTAACTGAGGGAAGGAGGTTGTTCCCCAAAATCTCGCAATACATGGCCCCGGTCCTCCTCTCCTTAATACAGTGCAGTCACCCTGTCCCATGTGCAGAAAAACACCCCTAAAGCATGATGCTACCCCCCCATGCTTTACAGTAGGGATGGTGTTCTTGGGATGGTACTCATCATTCTTCTTCCTCCAAACACGGTTAGTGGAATTATGACCAAAAAGTTCTATTTTGGTCTCATCTGACCACATGACTTTCTCCCATGACTCCTCTGGATGATTGCTCCAACAGTGGACCTTTTTTCACCAAGCTGCTTGGACATGTCCCCGTAGCCCTTTCCAGCCTTGTGGAGGTGTACAATTTTGTCTCTAGTGTCTTTGGACAGTTCTTTGGTCTTGGCCATGTTAGTAGTTGGATTCTTACTGATTGTATGGGGTGGACAGGTGTCTTTATGCAGCTAACGACCTCAAACAGGTGCATCTAATTTAGGATAATAAATGGAGTGGAGGTGGACATTTTGAAGGCAGACTAACAGGTCTTTGAGGGTCAGAATTGTAGCTGATAGACAGGTGTTCAAATACTTATTTGCAGCTGTATCATACAAATAAATAGTTAAAAAATCATATATTGTGATTTCTGGATTTTTTTTTTAGATTATGTCTCTCACAGTGGACATGCACCTACGATGACAATTTCAGACCCCTCCATGATTTCTAAGTGGGAGAACTTGCAAAATAGCAGGGTGTTCAAATACTTATTTTCCTCACTGTAGATGTATGTATATACTGTATATATAGTTATCCTGTTAGACTGTCATTGTACCATGGCTGTTGCCCCATCGTTTTGGGTAAAAGTGAAGGAGGGATGAAAAAGGAGCAGTAGCCCTTTAAAGAAAATCACTTTAAGACATGGTCTCTCCAAATTGGGTCACGGACTGAAGTGGGTTTCCTCCAAACTGTTTGCACAAGTCATTTTGTAACCTTAGTTTAGAGTCACGAGAAGCAGAAGAAAGCTGGAAGCTGGTTTGGTTTGGTTCTGTTTGACACATTTATTCCCCCCACCTCCCCTCTCTTAGCGTCGACTTGGCGACGCGGCGAAGAAAGCCATCAGCAAGCTGCAAGTTCGCACCGTCAGGAAGGGCGACCAGGAGACGGAGTCCGACTTCGACAACTGTGCTGTCTGCATCGAGGGCTACAAGGCCAACGACGTGGTCCGCATCCTGCCCTGCAGGTACTGTTGGAGCTAAATCCTGCTCCGGTCTCAGGGTTCAGTCAATTAGTAGTCAACATCTCAGATGTTGATGTGTAAATCCTTTTTATTACATGGGATATATCCTGAGACAAAGTTGGATCAAGCTATCACAGCTCTCCCCTTCCTTTGTCTGGCTCTTTGGCTCTTGCACCCCTGGTCTTATTCCCAAAGGGGGGTTAGGGTTCCAGGTCACAGTGATGTGATGTGGTTCTGTGCTTATTCGTTATCTTTCAGTTGGAATGTGACTGAGAGTTTATGACCCTCAGTTCAGGACTTGCAGAGCAAAAGGTCAGTGGACTGTAAAAGAGGGACTGGAACCAGATTCAGGAAGCGTCCCTAACAATCAATTTTACTTCTGACACATTTAGGAGAGGCTGGATTATCATGGAATGTACCAGAACATCTTATGTTATAGAACAGAGTATTGCAAAACTACCTAATGCAACAAACAACACACTATAGGCTTATAACAACAAACTTAATTCATGACCAACATGTCTTAATTTATGTTGAAATAATGCTTTGCCTTGCCTTTTAGCTTAAATGTATTATGCAAATCACACATAATGTTTAAGCACATATGACATTTTAAATTCCAACAGTACACACACACACACACACACACACACACACACACTCGTCCATTTCTGTCAGCTAAAAGTTCAGGTTTTGCCGTTGGATTAAGTGTCTGACAACATTAAGGAAAGGATCCCTTCAGAAATGGACCTTTTAGTTAAAGAGTAATTCTAATTGTAAGTAACGCTGATGAAGTTATAAATGTCAAATTGACCCAAGGACAACATGAGGGTTAAAAATACATTTAAAACTTATGTTGTCCTCATGTTGTCCTATATCAGTGGTTTTTTTTTTAATTCCCCAAAATAACATGATTGATTCCACACAACGCTCTTTGGCAAGTACAAATCTCAAACTTTCAAAAATAAAATAAAACGGACGGTCAACCATGTTTTGAGTGATGGCGTTGCATAGTCTGTCCACCAGAGGACGCTCTACAACGTCCCTGTTAGTGTTGGCGTTGCATAGTCTGTCCACCAGAGGGCGTGATCTACAACGTCCCTGTTAGTGTTGGCGTTGCATAGTCTGTCCACCAGAGGGCGCTCTACAACGTCCCTGTTAGTGTTGGCGTTGCATAGTCTGTCCACCAGAGGACGTTGCATAGTCTGTCCACCAGAGGGCGGCTCTACAACGTCCCTGTTAGTGATGGCGTTGCATAGTCTGTCCACCAGAGGACGCTGTACAACGTCCCGGTTAGCAACACTAATTATTTCTTTTTTGTTGATGTGTTTTTGTTCGAAGGACTTTAAGTTTCATATCTTAAGTTTGTATTTTTCTACATTTTATTCATCAGAACTTTAATATATTTTGATGTTCTGTTGTGACAATAAAATAAAAATTATTATCATTTTATTTTAGTGAGAACTCATGAATAACTACAAATAAATAATATTATGGTAATCTGTTTGTTTTGTTACGCATTTCTTTCAATTTTTTTTGAATATACTGTATCTGAATATCGTATTTTTAAATAACCAACTATTCGTATCGTCTTTAAAATCCTTGATCGGTCGGGCTCTGACGCCGACTCACCGCAGAAATAACGTGGTGTTTTTCTTCTTCTTTGCAGACATTTGTTCCATAAGAGCTGCGTGGATCCGTGGCTGCTGGATCATCGCACGTGTCCCATGTGCAAGATGAACATCCTCAAAGCCCTCGGCATCGCTGTGAGTCCGCCGCGCTTGAACCTCAGACAATAGCCTCGTTATTTTTAATAAATCCAGTACAGGCCAGAAGTTTGGAACCACCTTCTCATTCAATGAGTTTCCTTTATCTTCATGACTATTTACATGGTAGAGTATCACTGAAGGCGTCAGAACTATGAATGAACACATGTGGAGTTATGGACTTGTCTTATATTCTAGTTTCTTCAGAGTACCCCCCACCCTTTGTCAAACCCTTGGTGATCTCTCAATGAGCTTCATGGGGGAGTCACCTGAAATGTCCCCCCCCAGGTGGACCTTGTCAGGGTTCATTAGTGGAGTTTCTTGCCTTATTAATGGAGTTGGGACCATCAGTTGTGTTGAGCAGAAGTCAGGTCGATACACAGCCGACAGCCTATTGGACGACAGGTAGAATTCATATTATGGCAAGAACCAATCAGCTAAGAGAAGAGAAACTAGCGGCCATCATTAAGAAATGACGGTCAGTGTGTGTGTGTATGTAGCCATGTTTTTTTTTTTTTATCTTAAGGTGTGGATTTACGACTTTAATTTCCTGGGTTCACACCAAGTCTTGAAAAAAAAAAAGTCTAATATTTTCAAAAGCAAGGTCTCAAAAGTATTCAGTTTCATCGACAAAGGTCTCAAATTATTTCGTAGTATTGAATAATAAATGCATCTTAACAACATAAATAAATATTGTGTATGTGTATTGTTTAAATTAGCATTTTTAGTTGAACAGCATCTCTCTCTCTCTCCCCCCTGTCTCTCACTCTCACTTTCTCTGTCTCTCTCTCTCTCTCTTTGTCTCCCCCTCTGTCGCTCAATTTCTCTCTGCTTCTCCCCCCTCTCTCTCCCTCTCTCTGTCTCTCTCTCCCCCTGTTTCTCACTTTCTCTCTTGCTTTCTCTCTCTCTCCCCCTCTGTCTCACTCTCTCCATCTCTGTCTCTCTCTCTCCCTTTTCTCTTGCTCTCTCTGTCTCTCTTTCTCTCTCTCTCCCCCTCTCTCTCTCCCTTTTTCTCTCTCTCTCTCTCTCTCTCTCTCTCTCTCCCTCTGTCTCACTCTCTCCATCTCTGTCTCTCTCTCTCTCACTTTCTCTCTCTCTCTCTCCCCTCTGTCACACTCTCTCCATCTGTGTCTCTCTCACTTTCTCTGTTGCTCACTTTCTCTCTGTCTCTCTCTCTCTCTCTCCCCTCTTTGTCTCCCCCTCTGTCGCTCAATTTCTCTCTCTCTCCCTCTCTCACTTTCTCTGTTGCTCACTTTCTCTCTCTCTCCCCCTCTCTCTCCTTTTTTCTCTTGCTCTCTCTGTCTCTCTCTCCCCCCTCTGTCTCACTCTCTCCATCTGTCTCTCTCTCTCTCTCTTCTCTCTCTCTCCCCCTCTGTCACACTCTCTCCATCTGTGTCTCTCTCACTTTCTCTGTTGCTCACTTTCTCTCTCTCCCCTCTCTCTCTCCTTTTTTCTCTTGCTCTCTCTGTCTCTCTCTCTCCCCCTCTGTCTCACTCTCTCCATCTGTCTCTCTCTCTCTCTCTCTTTTTCTCTCTCTCCCCCTCTGTCACACTCTCTCCATCTGTGTCTCTCTCACTTTCTCTGTTGCTCACTTTCTCTCTTGCTCTCTCTGTCTCTCTTTCCCCCTCTGTCTCTCTCTCTCTCACTTTCTCTGTCGCTCAATTAATCTCTGATTCTCTCTTCCCCTCTCTCTCCCCCCCTCTCTCTCTCTCCCTCTGCCTCTTTCTCTTCCTCTCTCTCCCCTCTCTCTCTCTCTGCCTCTCTCTCTGCCTCTTTCTCTTCCTCTCTCTCCCCCCCTCTCTCTCTCCCCTCTCTCTCTGCCTCTTTCTCTTCCTCTCTCTCCCCCCCTCTCTCTCTCTGCCTCTTTCTCTTCCTCTCTCTCCCCCCCCTCTCCATCTGTGTCTCTCTCTCTCTTGCCTCTTTCTCTCCTCTCTCTCCCCCCTCTGTCTCTCTGCTCTCTCTCTCTGTCTCTCTTTCTCTTTCTCTCTCCCCCCCTTCTCTCTCTCTCTCTCTCCTCTTTCTCTTCCTCTCTCTCCCCCCCTCTCTCTCTGCCTCTCTCTCCCTCTTTCCCCCCTCTCTCTGTCTCTCCCCCTCTCTCCAGCTGAATGCAGACTGCCTGGACGACCTGCCGCTGGACTACGAGCTGGCGGTGGGCGGGGTGGGTGTGGGGGGCGTCGGGGCGCTGGCCCTGGAGGCCGTGGTGTCCGGGGCGTCCAGCGACGGCATGCTGAGCGAGAGCGACTCCGCGGTGGTGCTGGACCCCGGGGTGCGGCGGGTGGGACTCCCTCAGGACTACCAGGACCCCGACACGCTGAGAGACAGCCCTCTGACGGCCACCACGGACACACAGGTAACACGGACACACACACACAGGTAACACAAACAAACACACACACACACAGGTAGCACGGACACACACACACAGGTAACACAAACAAACACACACAGGTAACACAAACAAACACACACACACACACAGGTAGCACGGACACACACACACACACGGGTAACACACGGAGACACACACAAACGGACACTCACAAACACACAGTTAACACACGGAGACACAAACACACAGGTAACACACACACAGGGGTAATGCACGGAGACACACACGGGTAACACACAGAGACACACAAACACACAGGTAACACAAACACGGGTAACACACAGACACACACAAACAGGTAACACACACAAACACACAAGTAAGATACACACACACAAACACACAGGTAAGATACACACACACAGGTAACACACACACACACACAAACAGAAAGGTAACACACACACACACACACAGGTAACGCGCGCGCGCACACACACCCACACACACAGAGACTCCGGTCACACACACACACACACACACACACACACACACACACACACACACACACACACAGACCCAGGTAAGAACGGTTGCTAGGTGGCGTTATACTGACACCTAGTGGTGTTTCTGCTACACTGCACTTTTATTCTTGTATTTCAAACTGTCTATTTAGCTGTTTTTAGAAAAAATAAATAAATAAATAAAGCTGCCTTGCTGGTTGTTGTTGTTGTTGATTGTTGTTGTTGTTGATTGTTGTTGTTGTTGCTATTGCTATTAAAGTCACATTAACAACGTTTCCTGAGAGTGACGTCTCTAACCGCGTCTTCTCTCGCCCTTCCAGGTGAGCTGCAGCCAATAGCCAGTAGCGCCTCGGTGGCGTCCCTGGTCATCACCGTGGAAACGGGTCTCTCAGACGAGGAGGGGTCCACAGAGCAGTCTCATCTGACGGACAAGTCCTGAGAGGAGGCACCCCAGAACCAAAACCAGGACCCCAGGGCCAAAAAACAGACTGATTTTTAAACTTCAGAGAAGCTGCGGAAAATGGCCCGGACCAAAACCAGATCCAAACTAGACCTGAATGCACTGAGACTGAGCTCAACCCGGGACCTGGTTCTGGTTTTAACTGCCTCCAAGTAGAAGCTTTAAACCCAGAACCAGCGGCATTGTTTGACCGGGTTTTCCCCTCTTTGGACCTGTGTGACATATAGAACTTCTGGTCTGTTGAACTGGAGCCGAGCTAGAAGCCGGGACTTTAACGGGTCTTCACATAGCGGCCCCAGTTACATAAACGTGTGTGGGTTTTGTTCTGGACTCAAAAGGACCTGGTTTAGCTTAGGTTTTAGTCTCCCCCTTGGACGCATGTAGCCTGGTCTGATATCCAGTGTGTTTACGTCGGCTTTCCTCAGTTCCTCTGTGTTTTTTCCAACGTGAAACTGGGAAATAACTCCGTCTACCGGTCCTTTTGTCGCTCATATATAAATCCAGACCTTCGTATTTTCAGATATTGTTGAACGACATTTGCCTACTGACCTGTTGCATTTTCAAAAACAGTCTGATGGGATTTTAAACTGCGGAGGACCACGAGGACGACGCGAGAACAGGGTGTGAAACCTGAGAAAGTCAGCTGCCAAAAAAGGTGACGATGATTCGCTATTTTCGAAAAGCTCAAAATTCTCCTATCGGGAAATCTGGAGAATCTTTGAAGACTGAGAACTTGAAGACGTTTTCTGTGAGCGACCCACGCCAGGGATTGCGTATTTTTTCACCTTTTTCGGGAAGGAGCGCTCATGACTCGGCTGCGTTATTCTGTCAATTGGTTTTTCACAACAACCCGCTCCCTTGTTTTCCTGGTCTGGGTTCTTGGAAGATTTAATCATGGTTAATTAAGCTCATTTTAATTTCTGTCTGTCTGTTGATTGGTGTGACGTCTGCAGTGAAAGGACACACCGGTTTTTGCTATAAAAACAGACTCGCCGTGGCCGTATTACAGCCAGAGTTGGACTGCAACCACACACACTGTTCTGTTTGTTTTTCTCTTTTTCGCCTGTATAATTCAAGGCTCCTTTTATCGCTACAGTACAGTAGGACTGACAGTATTTAATAGCAACTACACACAGTTTTCTGTTTGTTTTTCTCTTTTTTGCCTGTATAATTCAAGGCTCCTTTTATCGCTGCAGTACAGTATTTGGTCTGGATGTTTTCTGTCCGCGGCAGGAAATGCTGTCGTCTGTTTGCGGGGATGTACAGAATAATCCACGGCATAAAAAACAAACACAAGTTGATCAAATGTAGAATTTCAATACAACAACAAATATGAGTGGCTGTGTACAGCACAGATGGGAATAAGTAGTGAAAGTAGAGACACATCTTGCAGCGTGGGTCTTAATGTACGCAGCGTATCGTTTCTCCTAAATAGTTTCTCTATGAACACGTTTAAAAAGACACAAAAAAACAACATCCCTGACGTCGGGCAGACACTGCACGTTTTTTTATTGGATTTCACGTTTTTAATCTGCCTTTCTTTTACGCTCACGTTGTCCGCTAAACAGTCAAACCGGCCTGGACACAGAGCTCCCTCTAATGGTAATTAATTAACAGTTGACCGGCCTGGACGCAGAGTTCCCTCTAATGGTAATTAATTAACAGTTGAACCGGCCTGGACGCAGAGTTCCCTCTAATGGTAATTAATTAACAGTTGACCGGCCTGGACGCAGAGCTCCCTCTAATGGTAATTAATTAACAGTTGACCGTCCTGGACGCAGAGCTCCCTCTAATGGTAATTAATTAACAGTTGACCGGCCTGGACACAGAGCTCCCTCTAATGGTAATTAATTAACAGTTGACCGGCCTGGACACAGAGCTCCCTCTAATGGTAATTAATTAACAGTTGACCGGCCTGGACACAGAGTTCCCTCTAATGGTAATTAATTAACAGTTGACCGACCTGGAGTTCCCTCTAATGGTAATTAATTAACAGTTGACCGGCCTGGACGCAGAGCTCCCTCTAATGGTAATTAATTAACAGTTGACCGGCCTGGACGAGCAGAGCTCCCTCTAATGATAATTAATTAACAGTTGACCGGCCTGGACACAGAGCTCCCTCTAATGGTAATTAAAACAGTTGAACAGTTGACCGGCCTGGACGCAGAGCTCCCTCTAATGGTAATTAATTAACAGTTGACCGGCCTGGACACAGAGTTCCCTCTAATGGTAATTAATTAACAGTTGACCGGCCTGGACACAGAGCTCCCTCTAATGGTAATTAATTAACAGTTGACCGGCCTGGACGCAGAGTTCCCTCTAATGGTAATTAATTAACAGTTGACCCGCTCCCTCTAATGGTAATTAATTAACAGTTGACCTGGGCCTTGAGTTCCTGGACGCAGAGCTCCCCCTCTAATGGTAATTAATTAACAGTTGACCGTCCTGGACGCAGAGCTCCCTCTAATGGTAATTAATTAACAGTCGAACCAACCGCAATTTTTGGAAATACAAGAATCTCAGCTGACGGTCAGCTCGTATGCCTGCTCAGTTACAGGATTGATTATTTTCCTGTGTATTTAATGCGATTACTCGTTGACTTTTGGGAAGATGTTGCGTTTATCGAATCAAAAAAATCCCAAATCAACAGCTTTGACATTTCCATTCATACTTTTCCCAGTTTTAACTTTTGTTTTTTCATTCAGAACACAAGACAAAATAAGAGTTCGCTCGCAAAGGGCAATGGGCAAAACACTTCGCTTTCCTCGAGTGCATCGTTTCCATGATTGTTTGTAACCAAAGTCGCAATCGAGACTAAAATGTGATAAATTCCACAGCCCTACCAGATCGTTAACAGCTCAGGCAAATACATGATTGTCGTAATTGGTGCCTCTGAACTAGGCCTGCACGATTCGGGGAAATTATGAATCACATTGTTTTTGCTTAGGATTGATATCACGATTCTTTTGACCATAACAAAACAAATTGGCAGAACCAACAGATTATTTTATGGCATCTACAGCACATTGGGCATCACCAAAAGCCTGTAAACACAGATGATTATGATAGATAGACACAGAGGCTTCAATGAAGAGAAGGGGGGGAGCATTGCAGCGCTTTAAAACCTATTTTATACAGTCTGTGATTAAAACTCAGAAGAAAGTCACAGCGTTTGTGATGCAGTCGTCACGTAAGATTAAATGAGAATCAAAGTCATAAAAAAAAAAAATCGAAGTTATTGAAAAATGTAATCGTGAATCAAGATCACGATTGTATAACGATGAATCGTGCAGGCCTACTCTGAGTCGGTTGATCTAGTAGAAATTTGGTCCAATCCTTGGTGTTGGGGGGGTTAAAACTGGGCGTTATCCGTGCAGTGTCTGCCAGCGGATGGAAAGACTTTCCTCATCAATCGTCCATCGTGGCCGTCTAACATTCGGTAAGGTTGCTGTGCAGGAACCCTGTCTCCAGCGTCGTTGCCGTGCAGGAACCCTGTCTCCAGCATTGGGCATCTCCAGCGTCGTTGTTGCCAAGGGACACTGTCCTGTAAACCCTGTCTCCAGATGTTGTTGCCGTTAGGAACCCTGTCTCCAGCGTCGTTGTTGCCGTGCAGGAACCCTGTCTCCAAAACCTATTTTATACGTTTAAAACGTGCAGGAACCCTGTCTCCAGCGTTGTTGTTGCCGTGCAGGAACCCGTTGCCGTGCAGGAACCCTGTCTCCAGCGTCGTCGTTGCCGTGCAGGAACCCTGTCTCCAGCGTCGTCGTTGCCGTGCAGGGACACTGTCTCCAGCGTCGTTGCCGTGCAGGGACCCTGTCTCCAGCGTCCTGTGTTCTGTTTTGCCGTCCATCTGTCCGTCTCCCTGACCACAATGTGTCCATCACCACGGCCTCACGCTGCCTTTTTATAAACCTTTACCTTCATCTTTAAAGGTCCCATGACATGAAAATGTCCATTTATGAGTTTTTTCAACATTAATGTGAGTTCCCCCAGCCTGCCTATGGCCCCCCAGTGGCTAGAAATGGTGGTAGGTTTAAACCGAGCCCTGGGTATCCTGCTCCGCCTTTTGAGAAACCGAAAGCTTGGATGGGCCGATCTGCAATATTTCCCCTTATGAGGTCATAAGGGGCAAGGTTACCTCCCCTTCCTCTGCTTTGCCAGCCCAGAGAGAGAGAAACATCATGGCTTTCAAACGAGCAAAGTGGCAGTTGGTCAAATGGCACATACCAAGGAAAGCTCATTGTGGGACTGGCTCTAGTGGCTGGAATTCTTTTTTATAAAAGAGACATCAGATCCAGTATTAGGGGACCACTAAGATCTATATAAAAGAGACTTCAGATACAGTATTATAAACCACTAAGATCTATATAAAGGTTCCGATACAGTATTAATGACCATTCTATATAAAAAAGAGACTTCAGATACAGTATTAGGGGGACCACTAATGGCACGGTCTATATAAAAGAGACTTCAGATACAGTATTAAACCGGACCACTAAGGTCTATATAAAAGAGACTTCAGATACAGTATTGGGGACCACTAAGGTCTATATAAAAGAGACTTCAGATACAGTATTAGGGGACCACTAAGGTCTATATAAAGAGACTTCAGATACAGTATTAGGGGACCACTAAGGTCTATATAAAAGAGACTTCAGATAAGTGGGGGACCACTAAGGTCTATATAAAAGAGACTTCAGATACAGTATTGGGGGACCACTGGAAGGTCTATATAAAAAGAGACTTCAGATACAGTATTAGGGGACCACTAAGGCCTATATAAAAGAGACTTCAGATACAGTATTAGGGACCACTAAGGTCTATATAAAAGAGACTTCAGATACAGTATTAGGGACCACTAAGGTCTATATAAAAGAGACTTCAGATACAGTGTTAGGGGACCACTAAGGTCTATATAAAAGAGACTTCAGATACAGTATTAGGGGACCACTAAGGTCTATATAAAAGAGACTTCAGATACAGTATTAGGGGACCACTAAGGTCTATATAAAAGAGACTTCAGATACAGTATTAGGGGACCATTAAGGCCCATATAAAAGCATCCAAAGAGACCATGTCATGGGACCTTTAACCCTGCCGTCTGTAGGTGTCAGCCGACATTCCCATTTATTTTCAGAATTTCAAATTTAAATGCCACCAAAACAAGCTGTGAAAGACGATAGTAGCCGGTACCCAGAGACGTAGAAGTACATTCAGAGCTGCTGAACATGTAAATATAAAAGGTATTTTCCACACGTCCACTACACTGTCAAAAAAAAAGAGGTACAATACAGGTCCATTTTTGTTCCCTAAGGTACAAACTTAGCAAATGTTCCCTTAAAAGTACAAAAATGTA
>CM049389.1:19883113-19938113 GCA_026937815.1 Etheostoma perlongum | reverse complement strand
CTTTGCAACATGAAGACAACATCAACATTCATTAATTTTTTTAATGTGGACAACATTTTTCATGAGGAGATACATGAAGACAACATGAGGGACAACATTATATAACATATATATATTCTTCAACATGAGGCAAATCCATGAAGACAACATCCCAACATGGGGATCAACAAAAAACATGAAACTGCCTTTTCCAATTTATTTATTTTATTATTTATTTTTAGCTTTTTCAGCTTTTTATTTTTTTTTTTTTACAGTTTTGTCGAGTTTTCAATAGTTATTCTTTTGGTCTTTTATAACGTCTTTGTTGCCTTTTGTGGAGGTTTTTTTGGAGAGTTTTAGCCAGTTTGTCCAAATCTTTTTTTTTTTTTGTTTTGTTTTTTCTTTTTCTATTTTTTTTTTTTCCCCAAAATTTTAAGATTTTTGTTGATTTTTGTCCCTTTCCTCAATCCATGCAGACCCCTCCCAGTAGTTGCAGGTCCCCCCATTGAATTTTTTTGGTCTTTTTAAACGTCTTTGTTGCCTTTTGTGGAGGTTTTTTGAGAGTTTTGCAGTTTGTCCAAAGTTTTTTTTTTTCTTTTTTTTCTATTTTTTTTCCCCAAAAATTTTAAGATTTTTGTTGATTTTTGTCCCTTTCCATGCAGACCCCCCCCCATTGAATTTTTTTGGTCTTTTTTTAACGTCTTTGCAGCCTTTTGTGGAGGTTTTTTTTGAGAGTTTTTGGCAGTTTGTCCAAAGTTTTTTTTTTTTTTTTCTATTTTTTGTCCCCAAAAATTTTAAGATTTTTGTTGATTTTTGTCCCTTTCCATGCAGACCCCCCCCCCCTTTGAACCCAGAGTTATGCAATGATGTAATCACAGCTGTAGACGAAGGCATCAACAACGAAGAAACGAACATTAAACCAGAACTCGTGTATTTTCCCCGGATCCTTCCAGAGAGACGGTCGGGTGCGTCTGTTGTCATGGTTACCCCTCTGCTGCTGTGACAGCCGGGTGTGAAATGTTGTTGTTGTTGTTGTGTGTTTCTACGATATTAATTGTTTTAGAGAGCGTCTGTTTGTGTGGTCGTCCTGTGCACGCAAACACACACAAATACCAACGCACACACGTGTAAATACAAGGCGGAGTGACGCCATGTTGTTTCTGTGTTCCAGTCGTTGCACGTGTTCCGATTCAGGACAGAGTTTAAATAAAGTTTTAATGCAAGAGTTTGTTTTTTACTCCAGCCCTGCGTGTGTGTGTGTGTGTGTGTGTGTCTGTTTATGTGTGTGTGTCGGTTTCTGTGTGTGTGTGTCTGTTTATGTGTGTGTGTCTCGGTTTTTGTGTCTTTCTGTGTGTGTGTGTGTGTTTGTTTCTGTGTGTGTGTGTGTCTGTGTGTCTGTCTTCTGTGTCTGTTTCTGTTTCTGTCTTCTGTGTGTGTGTGTGTGTTTGTTTTTGTGTGTGTGTGTGTCTCTGTGTGTTTCTCTGTGTTGCGTGTGTGTGTGTGTGTGTGTGTTTGTTTCTGTTTGTTTCTGTGTGTGTGTGTTTGTTTCTGTGTGTTTCTCTGTGTGTGTCTGTTTCTGTGTGTGTCTGTTTCTGTGTGTCTCTGTGTGTGTGTGTTTGTTTCTGTGTGTGTGTGTTTCTGTGTGTGTCTCTGTGTGTTTCTCTGTGTTGCGTGCGTGTGTGCGTAAGACTGACATTACAGCGGTCAGTGTTCATGACTGCTGTCATTAAGTGTCATCAGGTATATGACGGCCCTTTCGAAGCAGGTACCATTGTCCGAGATGTCGTTGTCATGACAACTTGACTTTAACAAAGACGTCACCTGTTGTAAATATGTCATGACGCGGTCCGATCTCATGAAGCGGCGTATGCACGACACGCCAATCCGTACGCCATTATTATTGCCGTGTTATCAAGACGCATCCTTAGCGTAGGATGACCAGGCGTCCCCGGTTTTGGTGACCTGTCCCCGGCTGGATCTGTCCCCAGAAATGTCCCCGGTTTTCACTGTGACTGACAGACCTGAAATTGGAAAAAATGACAGAAAACACCGACCAATCGGAGCCGATAGTGGCTCCAGACAGCCAGAGCCAGCGCTGCTCAGAGCTCAGAGATGTTTTAGAGATGTTTTTATTTTACGATGCTAAAATCACTGATTATTTACATGGAGTCTGGTGGAGATATGCTGCTCTATACTACGCTAAAATCACTGATTATTTACATGGAGTCTGGTGGAGATATGCTGCTCTATACTCGCTAAAATCACTGATTATTTACATGGAGTCTGGTGGAGATATGCTGCTCTATACTCGCTAAAATCACTGATTATTTACATGGAGTCTGGTGGAGATATGCTGCTCTATACTCGCTAAAATCACTGATTATTTACATGGAGTCTGGTGGAGATATGCTGCTCTATACTCGCTAAAATCACTGATTATTTACATGGAGTCTGGTGGAGATATGCTGCTCTATACTCGCTAAAATCACTGATTATTTACATGGAGTCTGGTGGAGATATGCTGCTCTATACTGCTAAAATCACTGATTATTTACATGGAGTTGGTGGAAATGCTGCTCTATACTTTAAAATCACTGATTATTTACATGGAGTCTGGTGGAGATATGCTGCTCTATAATGTTAAAATCACTGATTATTTACATGAATCTGGTGGAGATATGCTGCTCTATCAGCAGCTAAAATCACTGATTATTTACATGGAGTCTGGTGGAGATATGCTGCTCTATACTCCCAAAATCACTGATTATTTACATGGAGTCTGGTGGAGATATGCTGCCGAATGCTCTATACACGCTAAAATCACTAATTATTTACATGGAGTCTGGTGGAGATATGCTGCTCTATACACACTAAAAGTAGTGATTATTTACATGGAGTCTGGTGGAATATGCTGCTCTATACCTCAAAGTTTTATTTACATGGAGTCTGGTGGGTTTAGCTCAATTTAGTGGACTTTTATGTTTTAAAAAATGATCTTAATCTTTTTGGAGAAAGGTCAGCCTCCGCTGAAATCCTTTCCATAATGTTATCAGACACTTAGAATATTAATCTGAGTCTGTCAGCAGCAAAAGAGCACTTTATGAAATGTAAATACAAGCTGGACAATTCCCCATTAACTTCCATTGTAGCTTGTTTCTCTGCTGCCGACTGCAGCACATCTCGTTTCATACTGCATCAATGTCAAAGGAACATCTTTCCTCAATAGTTTATATTGTATCCGATACTCAGCTCTAGGTCTAGTGTCCCCGTTTTAAGTTTTACAAAAATTAAAAACATGACGTGTTTTGGAGGTATTTACGCTTCTGAGCTGAAAATGTCCCCAGATTTAGTCTGAGACATCTGGTCCCCTTAGGGTAATTTTGAGAAAAGTTTTAGAAATGTGGGAACAGGGGCACGCTCCCTGGAGAAATCAAAGGAAACGAGAGACACAAAAGCACAAATCCAGTCAGTTTTATACCGAACAACAAACACATGTATGTAAGGTTAATGACGCCACGCTACATCCGGTACGGAAACAACGGCCCATCCAAGAACGTCCCAACACACACAGACACACACACACACAGAGACACAGACACACACACACACACACACACACACACAGAGACACAGAGACACAGACACAGACACACACACACACACAGACACACACACAGACACACAGACACACACACAGAGACACACACACAGACACACACACACACAGACACACACACACACACACACACACACACACACAGACACACACACACACACACACAGACACACACACACACACACACAGACACACACACACACACACAGAGACACAGACACACACACAGACACACACACACACACACACACACACACACAGAGACACACACACACACAGAGACACAGACACACACACACACACACACACACACACACACACAGACACACAGACACACACACACACACAGAGACACAGACACACACACAGACACACACACACACACAGAGACACAGACACACACACAGACACACACACAGAGACACAGACACACAGACACACACACAGAGACACACACAGAGACACAGACACACAGACACACACACAGAGACACACACAGAGAAAACACATGTTCATCCTCCTCGATTAGCAGTTACACAACAAATGTCTAGCTGGAGGAAGCAGGAGGGAACATGCCGTTAGCAGTTAGTTAGTTAGACAGATAGTTAGATGGTTGGTTAGTTAGATAGATAGAACTGGTAGAAAATGGACTTTTTTAAATGAATAAAATGAAAATGTTGTGTACTGAAGGTCATTATACTAATTTAAATTCCAGCTAGCTAGTTAGCAGTCAGTAATCCTGTTTCCACGGACGATTTCAGACCCTTTTAGGGCTCAAACCCTCTAAATCTCATCTCATCTAATTATGACATAAATATTAGAAATTTCATCTCATTGTAGTGCTTCGAGTGAGATTGTCATCCCCCCAATGTGAGTCGTGCATGCTCAGATTTAAACGGCTTACGGCATAACTGTCATACTGAAATTTGTGAAATCCATGAAATACTAATTTTCTCATTAGAAACAACGACAGAAGATGGGAATCATTCCAGAAACGTTGTAGCTATCTGTGGTTGTTTGGTTGCTAACGTTAGCTCAAAAACACCATTCACCTGACAGCCTTTGTTGTGTTTGATGCTAACTTGTAGCTAAGCTAGCAGTGAACCAACTTGGTTAAGTAGGTCCATTTTTACTGTGTTGACATTACAGAAGTCTCGTTAGCATCTCAAAGGCTCAAATCTGCACTCGACTCGCATCAAGGGGGGATTTTCTGATTAAAAAAAATGGAGGATGAAGAATAAAAACGGAGGTCTGTAAAGGTCTCAGAATCCTGGAGCTCCTCTTTAGCCGGTGTGACAGAAAACCTGCGAGAGAGAGAGAGAGAGAGGGTTTAAAAAGTGAGCGGCTGCAGTTTTCATTGAGGCTTGAAGTAGTTACAGCGTGTGTTTTAAATGGAAGATTTTGGAACAAAGAAATCTCAGAAAGTTCATATTTTTTCTGCAAATGTTGTCCCTGAAACACGGATTGTTTCTGCTTTGAGTATTTTTACGTTTGATACTTTAAGTAGGCTTCATTTTCCTAATAATACTGTAGTATAGTAGTACTTTTATATATTTAATATTTAGTCATATAGTAGTACTTTTACTTAAAGTTAAGTTACAGCTGCAAAACTGCACCCTTTTCTCAAATCTAATGAATGTAGTTTGGTCTACTCCAGCTTTAAGTTTTGTATTTAAAGCGCCCACATTCTGCTCATCTTCAGGTTCATAATTGTATTTTGAGGTTGGACCAGAATATGTTTCCATGGTTTTATTTTCAAAAAAACACCATATTTTTGTTGTATGCACATTGCTGCAGATCTTGTTTTCACCCTGTGTGTTTAGGTCTCTGTTTTATCTCCAGAGTGAGATATCTCTCTAGTTTTATCTCCAGAGTGAGACATCTCTCTAGTTTTATCTCCAGAGTAAGACATCTCACTAGTTTTATCTCTCACTAGTTTTATCTCCAGAGTGAGACATCTCTCTAGTTTCATCTCCAGAGTGAGACATCTCACTAGTTTTATCTCCAGAGTGAGACATCTCTCTAGTTTTATCTCCAGAGTGAGACATCTCTCTAGTTTTATCTCCAGAGTGAGACATCTCTCTAGTTTTATCTCCAGAGTGAGACATCTCACTAGTTTTATCTCCAGAGTGAGACATCTCTCTAGTTTTATCTCCAGAGTGAGACATCTCTCTAGTTTTATCTCCAGAGTGAGACATCTCTCTAGTTTTATCTCATCTCACTAGTTTCATCTCCAGAGTGAGACATCTCACTAGTTTCATCTCCAGAGTGAGACATCTCACTAGTTTCATCTCCAGAGTGAGACATCTCACTAGTTTCATCTCCAGAGTGAGACATCTCACTAGTTTCATCTCCAGAGTGAGACATCTCACTAGTCCAGAGTGAGACATCTCACTAGTTTTATCTCCAGAGTGAGACATCTCACTAGTTTTATCTCCAGAGTGAGACATCTCACTAGTTTTATCTCCAGAGTGAGACATCTCACTAGTTTCATCTCCAGAGTGAGACACCTCACTAGTTTCATCTCACTAGTTTTATCTCCAGAGTGAGACATCTCACTAGTTTTATATCCAGAGTGAGACATCTCACTAGTTTTGGCTCCAGAGTGAGACATCTCACTAGTTGTATCTCCAGAGTGAGACATCTCACTAGTTTTATCTCCAGAGTGAGACATCTCCCTTCTATCCTATCTTTGTTGGGAGCTGCACATGCTCAGTAGCTCGGTAAGATCCCATCAGCTGATAACTCTTTCTCCAGCTTTGGTCAGTCCAAGGCTGGATCAGCTGGGAGACTTCTTCTAGACCAGGGACACTTGTGGAACACCTGCACAACAGGACCAGGAAGTAGAACAGGGACAGGAAGTAGTTCTTTTGGAGATTATGGTCTACTAGAGGCTGTTGGAGCAGTGTTTTCCATTGAGAACGAGCTAGCATGCTACGGTTAGCCACCTCGTCTCTCTTTTTTCATAATATGGGCACTTTAAGCTTTTCGACTGTAATTTATAATGTAATTATCTGTGCTTGATTAGTAGACCTTCTCTGAGGTCAGTGTGTTAAATGTGAATATCTTCTAGTTTCTTCTCTCCTCTGTGACAGTAAGCTGAATATTTTTGAGTCGTGGACAAAACGAGACATTTGAGGACGTCGTCTCGAGCTTTTGGGGGAAACACCGATCTGACATTTTCAACATTTTCTGACATTTTATTAACCAAATAACTAATATATTAATCCAGAAAACAACAGGTTAATCAACAATGGATATAGTCGTTAGTTGCAGGCTTGAGTAAAGGATGTGATACGATCAGTAAAGGATGTAACGTCTCACCTGCACATCTCATCGGGTGAAAGAGTTGGCGCTGGAGAGAGAATGGAGAACATTTTTACTTAATTTCAGGCATTTCTTTTTGTAAAATACATAAGTAATTCGGTGCTTTCTTAAGTCTCCATCCCCAGACCTTCCTCCACAGCTCTGCGGAGGAGGGTCTGGTGAGTCCACACAGCACTATGGGATGGGAGAAAAACGTGCTCTGGTTTATCGGCATTTCTTTAACCCACATGTTGTCCTCGGGTCAAATTTGACCTGTTTTCAGTTTTTTTTATCACAAAAAATGGGCCTTCAAAATAAGAGCTGAAAATGTCAACATTACCAATATCAAATAACTTTGGAAAAAACATCAAAGAAATCCCCCACAACATCAAAAAAGTGACAAAAAATGTTCATGGTCTGCTGGAAGACAACAAAAGGGTTAAACCACTCACAGTCGTCTTGGGCGGCGCTGAGCGCCGGACGGAGCCACGGTGCCGCTGCTAAATAGTCTCAGGAAGGAACTAGTTTTGGTGGAACATTTTTAGTCGTTAACAGAAACTCAGATTGGACAGATAGTCTAGCTAGCTGTCTGGATTCACCCCTGCAGAGATCCGAGGACCAGGTAACCATAGTCCTCAGAAATCAGCCGCAGGTTTGAGCGCAGAGACAGAGGAAGGGGACAGAAGTTAGAGCGCCGACACAGAGACAGAGGAAGGGGACAGACATCCGGCGGATTTACCTCCTGGTTTCTCTTCTGGCTTCAGCAAACTTGTGTCTCAACAGGAAGGAGGCCACCGCTTCAGCCACCTGCACAAACACAACAACTTATTAAAGGGCCCATGGCATGAAAATGTCCCTTTATGAGGTTTTTAACATTAATATGAGTCCCCCCCCCCCAGCCTGCCTATGGCCCCCCAGTGGCTAGAAATGGTGATGAGTGTAAACCGAGCCCTGGGTATCCTGCTCTGCCGTTGAGAAAATGAAAGCTCAGATGGGCCGATCTGGAATCTTGCTCCTTATGAGGTCATAAGGGGCAAGGTTACCTCCCCTTATACTGCTTTGCCCTCCCAGAGAATTTGCCCCCCCCAAAAAAAAAGTTGTGTTAATTCAGCCAGTGCACATATGTCCTATATGTCACACATAGGTTTATTTCATGTTTTCCGGTGAACTCCACATTAGTCGAAACACAACTTTCTGTCACATCTACTGCAGTCAGATCCCCTGTGTTCACTTGGAGGGAATCACTGCACATGGGGGGGGTAATGATATTTAGAGCATGTTTAGAGGCTAAAAACAAGTTCAAAACTTGCCCTGTTTAAGCCTGTTGGGCGCTAACACTACCAGGAGAATAACTCGGTGTAGGCAGCACCGATTGGTTTAATTTTTCTCTTTACTGACAGGACTACACATTTACAACCAACACAGATATGTATTAAAATTGACTGTAACTCTCCTTTAATTCCAAAGGCCAAGGGAAGGTGTATGTGTGTGTGTGTGTGTGTGTACATAGTCATTTGTCTGCAGGTCCTTTAGTTAAAACAATCCTGAGAAAATGTTATTGTCAACTTAAAAATCATGACACAAATCGTGAGTTGAGTGTATCGATACATCTCTGATGCTAAATGTAGTGGAGTATAAAGTACAATATTACCCTCTGATATGCAAATACATGTATAAGTGTTCTTACTTTGTCTGGTTTGTTTTCTTGCACTGCGTGTCCACAGGGTGGCAGCACCTGCATCATGAATTTACCTGGAGACAAACAGGGAGAACGGTGCACACACACACACACACACACACACACACACACACACACACACACACACACTTTGAACTGTCTGTCTCACACACACCCTCTCACATGCATCTTTGACGCTACACACTGCTGGGCTGTCACTTCCAGCGTGGTTGTTGACTGACAGGAGCAGCTGTCTCTGGAGAGGAGCTGCCGCCTCAAGGTGTGTGTAGCTGTGTGTGCACACCTGTGTGTGTGTGTGTGTGTGTGTGTGTGTGTGTGTGTGTGGGTGTGTGTGTGTCCTGAGAGCACACTTCACCTTTTCTCACAGTTAGTGAAGAAGCACAGCTTGATAAGAATGCCAAGTGATCCTAATATCACGGTGTTTCGCTACGTGTGGCATTTTGTTATGTCAAAGACTACATTTCCCATCAGCCCTTCTAACTTCTTAAAATGATTCTTATTCAAACTGCAATTCAAGCTCTACCGATTCAAACTGGATTCATATTTTTATATGTATGTATATATGTATATATGGTTTTTACAGTTTGTTCAGGGGACAGGCAGCTAGCAGATAGCGAGATGTTTTTTGTATGTGACAACAAATGTTAAAGCCTAAAGAAATCACTTAAAGCGCCTTTAATATGCCGCTAAAGGAGACTTTTACCGCCAATAACAACGCCAACGGGTGGTGTTTGGTGTTTTTGTGCCCCCGGTGTCGCCTTCCAAGCAGCGTGGCAATGGTTATGTTCAGGGTTAGGGTCAGGGTTCACTGCCTGGAAGGCGACGCTGGGGGCAAAAAACACCGTCAAGCTTAACCGGCACCTGACCAAGCGTCCGTATTTTAACCCTTGTGTCGTCTTCCCGTCAAATTTGAAAATTAACCCTTTTGTTGACGCTTTTTAATCAATGTATTTACATTTTTCATGCGTTTCTGTCCCATTTTCCAACACTTTTTTCAATGTTTGTCACTTTTTTGGAAGTTTAACACTACGTAACACTAACTTGTTAACGTTCGTTTTACAGTTATTTTTATTGGAATTATTACATTTATAGGAAATTATACCTAATGTTTGAGTTAGAAAAGCAGAAATTAGGAATTATTGAGACTAAAATTAAAGGAATGGATGTTGATGATAATCACAGACTGGAATATGTCAACTTTTACTCAATACTATTTCAAAAACACTTCCATTTTGTTTTTTTCACAATGCTATAAAACATGGGGAAACATAACAACATGAGGACAACATGGGGAAACATGAGGGCAACATGGGGGCAACATGAGGACAACATGAGAAATGAGAGACAACATTTGAGGACAACATTGGCAACATGAGGACAACATTGGGTGAGGAATCAATCATGTTATTTTGGGGAATTGAAGAACAACATGATAACATGAGGACAACATGGGTCAATTTGAAGGCAACATGACAACATGAGGACAACATGATGAAGGCAACATGAGGACAACATGAAGGCAACATGAGGACAACATGCAACATGAGGGGGGCAACATGAGGGCAACATGAGGGCAACATGAGGACAACATGAGGGAACATGAGGGCAACATGAGGGCCAACATGAGGGCAACATGAGGGCAACATGAGGACAACATGAGGACAACATGAGGGCAACATGAGGACAACATGAAGGCAACATGAGGACAACATGAAGGCAACATGAGGACAACATGAGGACAACATGAGGACAACATGAGGGCAACATGAGGGCAACATGAGGGCAACATGAGGGCAACATGAGGACAACAGAGCGTTGGGTGGAATCAATCATGTTATTTTGGGGAATTACAAAGAACATTGATATAGGACAACGGGTCAATTTGACCCGAGGACAACATGAGGGTTAAGCGATGGGAGTCGAGTCAGCGGCTCACCTTGCATCTGGCCGATAGTCAGATCTCTGTCCAGTCGGTCGATTCCTGGAAACAGAAACTCAAATGTGAAAAAATGACTTATTGTTGATATAAAAAGTCTTTTCAAGGTGATATTTTACGCCATCTCCAGGCAACAGCGTAGTACTTTTTGGGTTTATTTCAGTTAGACTAATAGCCTGTTTGATTTGCATTGAGAGATGATTTTATGTAAAGTTCCCCATGCCGATCTCTAGGTGTGGTGAAGGGTATGTGATGATGGGGGGGGGGGGGGCAAGGCCAAGGGAAGTTTATCAGGATGCATAGTATCCTGATCCATGAAATAACTGGTCTTTAATAATAAAAACCTGCCTCTATGGTATTTTAACATAGGGGGTCTATGCCCCCTGTATTTTAACATAGGGGGTGTATACTTATGTCCCCTGTATTTTAACATAGGGGGTGTATACTTATGCCCCCTGTATTTTAACATAGGGGGTGTATACTTATGCCCCTGTATTTTAACATAGGGGGTGTATACTTATGCCCCCTGTATTTTAACATAGGGGGTGTATACTTATGCCCCTGTATTTTAACATAGGGGGTATATACTTATGCCCCTGTATTTTAACATAGGGGTGTATACTTATGCCCCTGTATTTTAACATAGGGGGTGTATACTTATGCCCCCTGTATTTTAACATAGGGGGGTGTATACTTATGCCCCCTGTATTTTAACATAGGGGGTGTATACTTATGCCCCCTGTATTTTAACATAGGGGTGTATACTTATGCCCCCTGTATTTTAACATAGGGGGTGTATACTTATGCCCCTGTATTTTAACATAGGGGGTGTATACTTATGCCCCTGTATTTTAACATAGGGGGTGTATACTTATGCCCCTGTATTTTAACATAGGGGGTGTATACTTATGCCCCCTGTATTTTAACATAGGGGGTGTATACTTATGCCCCCTGTATTTTAACATAGGGGGTGTATACTTATGCCCCCTGTATTTTTAACATAGGGGGTGTATACTTATGCCCCCTGTATTTTAACATAGGGGGTGTATACTTATGCCCCCTGTATTTTAACATAGGGGTGTATACTTATGCCCCCTGTATTTTAACATAGGGGGTGTATACTTATGCCCCTGTATTTTAACATAGGGGGTGTATACTTATGCCCCTGTATTTTAACATAGGGGTGTATACTTATGCCCCTGTATTTTAACATAGGGGGTGTATACTTATGCCCCTGTATTTTAACATAGGGGGTGTATACTTATGCCCCTGTATTTTTAACATAGGGGGTGTATACTTATGCCCCTGTATTTTAACATAGGGGGTGTATACTTATGCCCCTGTATTTTAACATAGGGGTGTATACTTATGCCCCTGTCTTTTAACATAGGGGTGTATACTTATGCCCCTGTATTTTAACATAGGGGTGTATACTTATGCCCCCTGTATTTTAACATAGGGGTGTATACTTATGCCCCCTGTATTTTTAACATAGGGGGTGTATACTTATGCCCCTGTATTTTAACATAGGGGGGTGTATACTTATGCCCCCTGTATTTTAACATAGGGGGTGCATACTTTGCCCCTGTATTTTAACATAGGGGGGTGTATACATACAATTAAATTTAAGTATACTTAAAACATTTTTGATTTAAGGTATTAAGATTAAGTTCCAAAATATGTTTTTTATTCCTCTTTTTAATCAACTTTAGCATGAATGTGTAATGGACCAATCAGGAAACAGAGGGCGTGTCTGAGAGCGATGACGTTGAGGTTGTGCGTTAGCTTGAGTTGTAGTTGCGTAACGGCGGCGGAGAAAGATGCGAGCGAAGCCGTTCGGTCCGTTGTGGCAACGCTGCTGAATAACCAGAAGTTAAAGAACCATCTTTGCTGAGTTGTTGGGGGTGTGATGAGGATGAGAAATACCTACCGGCCAATAGCAGGAGTTTGGGCAGGTTGCAAGCCAGGAAGAGGTTGGAGGTCCCTCTAAACCATCCGTCCCAGTACTTCTCTGACTTTGACAGGTCGATGCGCCACATGTACACACTCTTAAACACAGAAACACACAGTGGGGCATTAATAACCTCACAGGCAACAGGACGCAAAGAAACATGAGATAAGAACGGGAACTAATCAAGTTCAGGGACCAGGGCTGTAGTCAAGGCCACCTTAGTCAAGTCCAAGTCAAGACTGAGTCCAAAAAGGTTTGAGTTGAAGTCAAGACAGAGTCCAAAGAGTTTTGAGTCTGAGTCAAGACCGAGTCTAAAGAGTTTTGAGTCTGAGTCAAGACCGAGTCCAAAGAGTTTTGAGTCCAAGTCATAACCCAGTCCAAAGAGGTTTGAGTCCAAGTCAAGATCGAGTCCAAAGAGGTTTGAGTCCAAGTCAAGACCGAGTCCAAAAAGGTTAGAGTCCGAGTCGAGGCCGAGTCCAAAAAGGTTTGAGTTGAAGTCAAGACAGAGTCCAAAGAGTTTTGAGTCTGAGTCAAGACCGAGTCTAAAGAGTTTTTTGTTCGAGTCAAGACCAAGTCCAAAAAGGTTAGAGTCCGAGTCGAGTCCAAAAAGGTTTGAGTCAGATTCAAGACCGAGTCCAAAAAGGTTTGAGTCTGAGTCAAGACCGAGTTCAGGACAGAAAAAAGGTCTTAAGCATGACAATCATTTTGGGTTTCACTTTCCCTCCCATATTATTACCAACATAATAAAGACACCTGGACTCGGTCCAGACCAAAAGCCCCAAAAGCCATATCTGGCAAGACCAGTGGCCGAGACCGAGACCGAGTCCTAGTCCAAATACTTGCGAGTCCGAGACAAGTCCGAGTCCATAGAAAAACGGACTTGAGTCCAAGACCGGACCCGAGCACTACAGCCCTGTTATAGACTGTAAATACTACTACTAATAATTCATTTTACTGAAAGGTGCCTTTCTTCTCAAGGACGCCGTACATGGTAAACATACAATAAAAAACAGCATTAAAATACTACACAGCACTATAATGCTGCTTTGAAGCCTCGACTTTGGCTAGTTTGGCCGTCATCTTTGGTTTTTTGGCCACTCGTGATGGTCAAATGAAGCTTCGCGAGCCACTGTCTTAATTTTCTGAGCCCACTAGATGGCGCTCTCTGTTCAGAGAAAACGGTTAAAGGAATGGCAATTACAGTGTGTGTTTAAACCAATTTGTCCTCATGTTGTCCTCGGGTCAAATTGACTCAATGTTGTTTTAAATTCCCCAAAATAACATGATTGATTCCACCCAACGCTCTTTGCCAAGTACAAATCTCTACTTTCATTAATTTTGGGGCGTCTTATTCAATTTTATAGCATTGTAAAACAAATGGAAGTGTTTTTGAAATAGTATTGAGTAAAAGTTGACATATTCCAGTCTGTGATTATCATCAACATCCATTCCTTTAATTTTAGTCTCAATAATTCCTAATTTCTGCTTTTCTAACTCAAACATTAGGTATAATTTCCTATAAATGAGGTTTATTGACCATAAATTCCAAAAAATAACTGTAAAACCAAAGTTAATAAGTTAGTGTTACGTAGTGTCAAACCTCAAAAAAAAGTGCCAAAGTGTTGAAAAAGGGACAAAATCGATAAAAAGCTTCAACGAAAGTGTTGATTTTCAATTTCAGTTTTGACGGGAAGACAGCACGAGGGTTAAATGACTTCTTGTGTGACTTTACCATCGGCTCCTCCTTGCTGCTGGTTTCCTCCTTCGCTGCGGCGCGCCTCTGAGGCGACGTTTTCGTTGTTGTTGACGTAGCTCTGATCGTAGAACTCTTCGTTACTCTCGACGACCACGTCGGCCACCGGGCTGGCCACCTCCACCTCGCATCTAAGGACACACGAGGAGAGAGCAGACCTGGGTGAGATTAGTTCGCCAAAGTCAGGTTTGGTTGATACTGAGGAGAGGTTTGCTGTATGTGACAACAAATGTTAAAAAAAAAAATCACTTAAAGCGCCTTTAATATGCCGCTAAAGGAGACTTTTACCGCCAATAACAACGCCAACGGGTGGTGTTTGGTGTTTTTTACCCCCGGTGTCGCCTTCCAGGCAGCGTGGCAATGGTTATGTTCAGGGTTAGGGTCAGGGTTCACTGCCTGGAAGGCGACGCTGGGGGCAAAAAACACCGTCAAGCTTAACCGGCACCTGACCAAGCGTCCGTATTTTAACCCTTGTGTTGTCTTCCCGTCAAATTTTGAAAATGAACCCTTTTGTTGATAATCAATGTTTTTAACTTTTTCATGCATTTGTGTCCCTTTTTCCAACACTTTTTTCAATGTTTGTCACTTTTTTTGACATTTAACACTACGTAACACTATCAAAAAGGTTTGAGTCCAAGTCAAGACCGAGTCCAAAAAGGTTCAAGTCCGAGTCAAGACCGAGTCCAGGACAAAAAAAAAAGTCTTATGCATGACAGTCTCAAGACAATCATTTTGGGTTTCACTTTCCCTCCAATATTATTATCATCAACATAATAAAGACACCTGGAAGACCAGTGGCCGAGACCGAGACGAGTCCGAGTCCAAAAGAAGTCAGGTTTGGTCGTGATGTAAGTTAATAATCTGTTTCCCTCTTTTCCAGGAATACCAAAACTAATGTGTAACATAACATATTGTTAGTCTTCGTCCTCATGTAACTGTATTGTTGTTTTATTTGTCCAAAAAGAGGATTTCAGAGCATTTTCAGCTTTATTCAAACAGTGAATGAACTTTCATGACACAGTGAGACGACTCCGTCCACACGGATGTCAATACAAGACCAGTTAACATCAGAATATATTATATAATATTATATATATATATATATATTATATAATATATTATAGTCTTCCTGTCCTGCAGCGGCCAGTTGATCTATTTCTGTGAGCCAGCTACCTTTGCCACGACTCCTTATTTGTGAGACACTTCTACTCGTTTACTTCTACACATTCTGATCTATTCTTGCACCCTAGGGTCCACTTCCTGCGGACTCTGCCCTGAAAGCCCCCCCATGAATGGTTAACGACATTTTCAACTCTTACATGCAGAAATATCAACCTATCAAGTAGCTGCAGCTTCACCAAAATGAAGACGTCTGAGATTTACTCGCCAAACGGAACATGTACCGGCATTTGGCGACGGGGAGTGTTGATTTCGGACTGTTTATCCACCCATGTACCCCCCCATGTTTTATTTGAGACAACATACGGTCGGCCTAGTTTCAACCAAACTGAATTAATCGGAGCCAGCCTACCTTTTGATCTGACCGACCATCGAGACTCGGGCAGCTTCCAGGTTCCTGATCTGCCCGCTCTTGACGCTGAAAGGATAGAGAAAAAAAAGACTTGTTGGTGGTCCAGTTTTTTTGCATAGTCTGTCCACCAGAGGACGGTGGAGTAAGGTCTCTCTACACCCAAGATGCATTCTGGGATAAGGACGCAGCGATGGTGGCTCTGCAAAATATGGAAGGAACTGGTTTTGGTGGAACATCTGCACCTCGCAGAAGACATCGCCACGCACAATATTACATGAAGGTAACTGTTCCCACAACACAGTAACGAGAGCTATTTAAATCAGCTGATACAGTGGTGTGAAAAAGTGTTTGCCCCCTTCCTCATTTCCTGTTCCTTTGCATGTTTGTCACACTTAAGTGTTTCGGAACATCAAACCAATTTAAACAATAGTCGAGGACAACACAAGTAAACACAAAATGCAATTTTTAAATGAAGGTGTTTATTATTAAAGGTGAAAAAAAATCCAAACCATCATGGCCCTGTGTGGAAAAAGTGATTTTTTTTCTCCTTTAATAATAAACACCTTCATTTACAAATTGCATTTTGTGTTTACTTGTGTTGTCCTCGACTATTGTTTAAATTGGTTTGATGTTCCGAAACACTTAAGTGTGACAAACATGCAAAGGAACAGGAAATGAGGAAGGGGGCAAACACTTTTTCACACCACTGTACATGCTCACACCTCATTATTTTCTCCATGTGGACTTCAACAATCCCACCAATTGGTTCCCCAAAACGTCCCAGTCACAGAGGAAACACACTCAACATATTCTTTGTAAATCTTTACAATCATTCCCCGAAAGAACCAAGCAGACCGGCAGCGTCGTTGCAGCGTCCGCGTCTTCTTCAAAACTTGATATTTTTTAGTGTTTAGCTTGATGGCTCAAAGTTTGTTGTTGTTTCCCCGAAGAGTTCAGAGTTTGAGATTGGGAACTCACACAGTTTTGTACTTTTGCGGGGTCCAGATGTTCCTGTTGTGGTTTGGTGTCTTGTTTTATTGTGGTAGTCTGTTTTCCTTGTGTATTTCTTAGCCTGGTTACGGTCATGTCTTGGGATTATTGTATGGTATTATTGTTGGTCTGGTCTTGTATATGTTCTGTTACCTGTTTTATTTTGAAGTCTGGGTCTCTGTCTCGTCTTGTCTTTACTTCTATTTCCTCTATTACCTGTTGTCTTCCATCTGTTTCCCAGCCCTCTTGTCACCTGTTACCCTCTGGATTTAGTCTTTGGCAATTAACCAATCAGCTGGCAGAGCAAGACTGCATTGGGCATTAACCCTCGTCTCGTCTTCCCGTCAAAATTGAAAATCACAAAACACTTTTGTTGACACTTTTTATCAATTTTTTTTTAACTTTTTCTTATGTTTTTGTCCCTTTTTTCAACTCTTTTGACACTTTTTTTCAATGTTTGTCATTTTTTGACATTAAACACTACGTAACACTAACTTATTAACTTTAGTTTTACAGTTATTTTTGGAATTTACGGTCAATAAACCTCATTTATAGGAAATTATATCTGATGTTTGAGTTAGAAAAGCAGAAATTAGGAATTATTGAGACTAAAATTAAAGGAATGGATGTTGATGATAATCACAGACTGGAATATGTCAACTTTTACTCAATACTATTTCAAAAACACTTCCATTTGTTTTACAATGCTATAAAATTGAATAAGACGCCCCAAAATTAATGAAAGTAGAGATTTGTACTTGGCAAAGAGCGTTGGGTGGAATCAATCATGTTATTTTGGGTAATTAAAAAGAGCATTGATATAGGACAACATGAGGACAACATGGGGACAACATGGGGACAACATGAGGGCAACATGGGGACAACATGGGGACAACATGGGGACAACATGAGGGCAACATGGGGACAACATGGGGACAACATGAGGGCAACATGGGGACAACATGGGGACAACATGAAGACAACATGAGGACAACATGGGGACAACATGAGGACAACATGGGGACAACATGGGGACAACATGGGGACAACATGAGGACAACATGAAGACAACATGAGGACAACATGAAGACAACATGGGGACAACATGAGGACAACATTAGGACAACATGAGGACAACATGAGGACAACATGAGGACAACATGGGGACAACATGAGGGCAACATGGGGACAACATGAGGACAACATGAGGAGAACATGAGGACAACATGAGGACAACATGAAGACAACATGAGGACAACATGAGGACAACATGGGGGCAACATGGGGACAACATGAGGGCAACATGGGGACAACATGGGGGCAACATGAGGGCAACATGAGGACAACATGAGGGCAACATGAGGACAACATGAGGACAACATGAGGGTTATATGCTCACCTCCACTCTATAGCGTGGTCCATGGACTTGAAGGACTTTGGTCTTCCCTTCAGGAAGTTCTGTATGCTGTGCAGGGCCTCCGTTGCACTGCCTGCAGGAGAAAAAAGTAGATGGATAGACAGATAGATAGATAGATAGATAGATAGATAGATAGATAGATAGATAAAAGTCGTATAGTACGTCAAAAAAAGTTACAGTATAATATGTCCACAAAAGTCACAAAAACATCAAAATACAGTATGCTGAACAAAGTTATGGTATAGTAAGTTGAAAAAAGGTCACAATATGTTATGTCATAATACAGTATGTCAAAACTGTAAGTCATATAGTATGTTCAACACGTCATAGTTTTGTCTGTCAACAAAAAAAACACAAGGTATATAGAGTTGAAAAAAGTCACAAAAAGGTCATAATACAGTATTTCAAAGAAAATGTCTCAGTGCATATACATAGGTAGTGGTAGTGGGGGTTACCCCACGATACGATATTACTGCGATTTTAAACATATTGCAATATTCTGCGATATATTGTAATTTATAACCTTTTTTTTTTCCAACTTCTAATTTTATCCCAATTTCTAAAGACGTCCCCAAAAGGAAACTTATCAACATCTGTTTCATCTAAAAAGAAACATTTCTCAGTTTGTTCATCTTCAATGTTTTCGCTGCAGAACGGAACAAATTGACCAACCACATATATAATATATAATGTATAATGTATAATATATAATATATAATGGTGCGTGTTCCAGTGATTCCATAGTGTGGACAAATATCTGGTATCACTAAGTGCAGGATTGGTTATAGCATTTAAAATTTTATTATTTGACTCGGTTAATCGGCATCTACATCTGTACATAACCTTCCTCAGCAGTAGATGAGTAGATATTTGTAAATATGAAAAGATTATGCAATGACAAGCCGCTCTCACCTTCCACGACGTCGATAGCCACCAGGCCCACGGTGGTCGGCAGCAGCATGTTGCCGGCTGCGTGCACTGCGATCGCGCCGCCGACGCCGTGGCCAATCAGGACGATGGGGGGAGGGGTTTCCCCGTAGCAGGCTCCAATCACATTGGCAATGTCGCTGAGAGGGGCGGAGCAAACAGTGGTAGAAACAGATCAAGGTCACTCAAGGCCGACTTATCTTGAGATAAAGACGATATTTGTTAATAGATTATGAAGTTTTATATCAGAATTGTTATAAAGACCCCAAATAAGTCCCCTGTCAGTTTCACCCGAGGGACACGAGAAGGTCCCCGAAGTGAAGACAACACCAGGGTTAAAAACCAGGTGGATTTCATTCGGACTTCTAGCTTCTACAGGAGCAAAAACCTCCGTTTTACAACCTCAGAGACGTAGTCCGTCGGCCTCGGATGGACCCCCCCCGGATGGTCCCCCCCCTCGGATGGTCCCCCCCCCGTATCGGCTGTAAAGTCTGTACTTTAAATTATGGCCGATCATGTAAATCATTGTAGAGAAAAGGAACGGGAACATTACTTTCTAAAGCTGTTGAGCTCTGTTGTTGTCAATGTGAGGTAAAAGGATTGATGGAAGCTGGAGGTGCTGTTACCTGGACATGGTCTGAGTGGAGAAGTCGTCTGATTGGCGGACCAGGGTGTCACCTTAAAGGAGATTAACAAGAGAAAAGATCCTCAAAATGACGGGACTCAAACAGTTACACTAAAACTAGACAGGGAAACCAGACTGATGAGATGTATTTAGGTAGACCTTCCTCATATATATATATATATATCTGATTGGTTGCAGGTCTATCCGGTGCTCTGATTGGTTGGAGGTCTATTGTTGCTCTGATTGGTTGCAGGTCTATCGTTGCTCTGATTGGTTGCAAGTCTACTGGTTGCTCTGATTGGTTGCAGGTTTATTGGTTGGAGGTCTAGCCGTTGCTCTGATTGGTTGCAGGTCTATCGGTTGCTCTGATTGGTTGCAGGTTTATCGGTTGCTCTGATTGGTTGCAGGTTTATCGGTTGCTCTGATTGGTTGGAGGTCTAACCGTTGCTCTGATTGGTTGCAGGTCTATCGGTTGCTCTGATTGGTTGCAGGTTTATCGGTTGCTCTGATTGGTTGGAGGTCTAACCATTGCTCTGATTGGTTGGAGGTCTAGCCGTTGCTCTGATTGGTTGGAGGTCTATCCGTTGTTCTGATTGGTTGCAGGTCTAGCCGTTGCTCTGATTGGTTGCAGGTCTATCAGTTGCTCTGATTGGTTGCAGGTTTATCGGTTGCTCTGATTGGTTGGAGGTCTAGCCGTTGCTCTGATTGGTTGGAGGTCTAACCGTTGCTCTGATTGGTTGGAGGTCTATCCGTTGTTCTGATTGGTTGCAGGTCTATCCGTTGAAACGTCCCATAATCCCCGCCCAAAGGAGCAGAATCAGACTTGTATTCTGACCACGCCCACGACACAGGACCTTCTTCCTGTATTTACTTTCTTGCTCCCGCCCCCTAGACACAACTGACCAATAAGCAGAGGGAACTTCTTGCATTTGTAGAGACGCATCTTGGTCAGCTTGGACTTTTCTCCATGTGAAACAAACCGAGGGTTTCATGAATTCAGACCAGGGCAAACACACTATGGGGGTACCTCCATTAAAAGGCTCCACCTGGTTCAGAACTCAGCCGCACGACTCTTCACCCGCTCCACATCCTGGCACCACATCCCTCCAGTCCTAAAACAGCTCCACCGGCTTTCCATTTCTCACCGGATCACATGCAAAATCCTGGTCCTGACCTACAAAGCCATACACCACCTTGCCCCGTCCTACCTCACTGTCCTCCTCTCCCCCCTACCAACCTTCACGGTCCCTCAGATCCACCTCAGCCGGTCTCCTCTACGTCCCCCTACCAACCTTCACGGTCCCTCAGATCCACCTCAGCCGGTCTCCTCTACGTCCCCCAAGTCAAAGCTCTGCAGTTTTGGGGGACAGAGCCTTTTCCAGGGCAGCTCCCAGGCTCTGGAACCCCCTCCCCCATGAGATCCGCATCTCTGAGTCCCTCACCATTTTTCAGTCCAGTCTGAAGACCCATCTCTTCTGTTCTGCCTATCCTTAGTTTTTATTTTATTTATCTACTGTTTCTACTCTGTAAAGCGACTTTGAGCTTGGGAAAAGCGCTATACAAATTCAATTTATTATTATTATTATTATAAAAAAAGTCCCTAAAATTCTTTACCGTGACCCCTGAGGTCCATGGCGAGCACCCTGCAGGTCACCCTGCTGGCGATGGCTGTCTGCAACACAGAAACACACAAAACACAGACATCAGGACGCCGCCGCCGCCGCCGTCCGATGGCTGTCCGACCCGGGCGGTACTCACGGTGAAGACGGCCCAGGACAGAGCCGAGTGTCCTCCGCCGTGGAGCAGAACCAGCACCGGGCCGTCGTTTCCCGCTTTATAAACCCGGAAGACGTCTCCGCTGTCGGCCGGCCCCACGCTCACGTCCTCCATCTGGTCGAAGTACTCCCGCCAGGACAGCGGCGAGTAGTCCGGCTTACAGCCGACCTCACTGGCCGACATGTAGACGCAGACGCACACGTATGCATTTAGCATGAATACAAATCATCACAATATAATATGCAATAATTCAAAATATTATCTATTATTATAATATCTAACCCTCGTGTTGATGCATTTAGCAAGAATACAAATCATCACAATATAATATGCAATAATTCAACATATTATGAATATTCTTTTTATTCTACTATTTTTTAACGTTTTGTTGCTTTTTTCAAGGGTTTTTTTGGCCTTTATGGAGTTTTTTTCCCATAGTATTTTAGCCAATTTTTTTTCCAGTTTTTGTTTAATTTTGTTAATGTTTTCGTGCTTTTTTTATTTATTTTTTTGGATTATTTTTTTCAAGCTTTTGTTGCCTTTCTGGAGGTTTATTTTTCAAGTTTTTGTTGTTTCTTTCTGAGTTTTTGTTGCCTTTTTTCATATGTTTTAGCCAATTTTATAAACATTTATTTTCTCTTTTTTCCAATTCTTATTCTACAATTTAATTTTGTAGCTTTTTTATGAGGTTGTTGTTTCTGTCGCCTTTCTGGAGGTTTATTTTTCAAACTTTTTGTTGTTTCTTTGAGTTTTTGTTCTTTTCCGTAGTATTTTAGCCCTTTTTAAAAAAAATTCAGTTTTTTTTTCTACCATTTTCAACATTTTGTTGCTTTTAATGAGGTTTCTGTTGCCTTTTGGGAGTTTTTGTTCTTTTCCGTAGTATTTTAGCCCTTTAAAAAAAAAAAATCTGTTTTTTTTCTACCATTTTCAACATTTTGTTGCTTTTTATGAGTTTTTTGTTGCCTTTTTGGAGTTTTTTCCCCAATAGTATATCAACCCTTTTATTTTTATTTTGACAAAATCCTGTTTTTTTTTTTCATTTTTTGTTTCTGCAATTCTTTCAGTAGGCTATTTTATTGTCGCTTTTCTCGATACAGGCCCATACGTCCCGGGACAGTTGGAGATCTCGTACCCCCCTTAATGTTGTCCCTAATCTGCCCGAACCCGAGACCGTAACCAAAGTCTCTCCAGATGTTTTGAAGCGGTGACTCACTGCTCGGTGTCGTAGCTCTCCTCCCACATGCTGCCTCTCAGCAGGACGCCGTCCCAGCGTCAGCTGCTGATCTTCAGCCTGTTTCGCAGGTAAAGTAACACGTTCAGCCTGTTTTGCAGGTAAAGTAACACGTTCAGCCTGTTTCGCAGGTTTTAAGTAACACGTTCAGCCTGTTTTGCAGGTAAAGTAACACGTTCAGCCTGTTTCGCAGGTAAAGTAACACGTTCAGCCTGTTTTTTTCAGGTAAAGTAACGCGTTCAGCCTGTTTCGCAGGTAAAGTAACACGTTCAGCCTGTTTTGCAGGTAAAGTAACACGTTCAGCCTGTTTTGCAGGTAAAGTAACGCGTTCAGCCTGTTTCGCAGGTAAAGTAACACGTTCAGCCTGTTTCGCAGGTAAAGTAACGCGTTCAGCCTGTTTTGCAGGTAAAGTAACGCGTTCAGCCTGTTTTGCAGGTAAAGTAACACGTTCAGCCTGTTTTGCAGGTAAAGTAACGCGTTCAGCCTGTTTCGCAGGTAAAGTAACACGTTCAGCCTGTTTCGCAGGTAAAGTAACGCGTTCAGCCTGTTTTGCAGGTAAAGTAACGCGTTCAGCCTGTTTCGCAGGTAAAGTAACGCGCCACGCAGCTTCCCGTCCGCCGGGTCGCACGTCCATCTGCCGGCCTGAGCACAAACACACCATATGGCACTGCGGCGTCAGCTGTTGCTGGCAGGTGCAGCGTCGCAGCGTCCGATTGGCTGAAGAGACGCAACTCTCTCATCCCCGAGTGCGTCTGTCTGTCGGGCTGCAGTTACCATGGAAACACGTTGGGAGGACTACTGATATCGGACGGGACGTTAACTCAAGAAAGGTAGAAAAAAAGAATCAAAGAAACGAGGAGACGAGGAAGGAGAGAAACAAACTAAAGAGAGAAAAAAGGAAAGAATTAAAGAAACAAACATGGACGGAAAGAATGAATGAAAAGAATGAGAGAGAGAGAGAGAGAGAAACTTTGACTCAACTCACTTTTATTTATAAAGAACGAAAGATAATAATGAACTGAATAAAATGAGCAGCAGGGTTAAAATGACCGGGGCCATCCCTCCATCACTCTCTGGAAAGATGGAGAGATAGAAACCAACAAGGACAGACATCTCTCTCTCCCTCCCCCTCTCTCTCTCCCTCTCCCTCTCTCTCTTTCTCTCCCTCTCGCTCCCTCTCTCCCCCTCTCTCTCTCTCTCTCCCCTTCTCTCTTTCCCCCCCCTCTCCCCCTCTCTACCCCCCTCTCTCTCTCTCCCTCTCTCTCCCCCTCTCTCTCCTCTCTCTCTCTCTTTCTCTTTCTCTTCCTCTCTCTCCCTCTCTCCCCCTCTCTCCCCCCTCTCTCTCTCCCCCTCTCTCTCTTTCTCTCCCTCTCTCTCCCTCTCTCCCCCCTCTCTCTCTCTCTGTCTCTCTCTCTCTCTCTCTCTCTCTCTCCCTCTCTCCCCCTCCCCCTCTCTCTCCCTCTCCCCCTCTCTCTTTCTCTCCCTCTCTCTCCCTCTTTCCCCCTCTCTCCCCTCTCTACCCCCCTCTCTCTCTCTCCTCTCTCTCCCCCCTCTCCCTCTCTCTCTCCCCCCCTCTCTCTCTCTCTTTCTCTTTCTCTCCCCCCCTCTCTCTCCCTCTCTCCCCCTCTCTCTCTCTCTCCCCTCTCTCTCTCTCTCTTTCTCTCCCTCTCTCTCCCTCTCTCCCCCTCTCTCTCTCTCTCTCTCTCTCCTCCCTCTCTCCCCCTCTCTCTCTGTCTCTCTCTCTCTCTCTCTCCCCCCTCTCTCTGTGTCTGTCTCCCTCCTCCCCTCCCTCTCCCTCTCTCCCCCTCTCTGTCTCTCTCTGTCTCTCCCCCTCTCTCCCCTCTCTCCCCCCTACCAGCCCCCCCTCTCTCCCCCTACCAGCCCTCAGGTGGCCCTGACAGACAGCTCTAGTATCCAGGTAACCGGCCGTGTGCTTTGTGAATGAAATGAGACTAACAGTCCTTGAAACCCCTCGTCACCCCAGACCTGTTAGACCTCGGGACATCAATAAAAATAAAAATAACTTTATAAAATACTTCATCTGTGCATTGGCCACGCTGGATGAGAACTGTTGCCTGAAGAAGTTTTCAGAATAAAAATACAGTATCGTGAGTGTTAAAACTCACAACAAACTCTGTTGAGACACCCAGACACCCCAGACACCCTGACACCCTGACACCCTGACACCCAGACACCCTGACACCCAGACACCCAGACACCCTGACACCCCAGACACCCTGACACCCAGACACCCAGACACCCCATACACCCATACACCCAGACACCCAGACACCCTGACACCCCAGACACCCTGACACCCCAGACACCCTGACACCCCAGGCACCCCAGACACCCAGACACCCCAGACACCCCAGACACCCCAGACACCCCAGCCACCCAGACACCCCATACACCCAGACACCCCATACACCCAGACACCCAGACACCCCAGACACCCACACACCCTGACACCCTGACACCCTGACACCCTGACACCCAGACACCCACCCCACCCAGACACCCTACACCCAGACACCCCAGACACCCTGACACCCAGACACCCAGACACCCAGACACCCTGACACCCCAGACACCCCAGACACCCTGACACCCCATACACCCAGACACCCAGACACCCTAGACACCCTTGACACCCAGACACCCAGACACCCAGACACCCCAGACACCCCAGACACCCCAGACACCCAGGCACCCAGGCACCCTAGACACCCTGACACCCCAGGCACCCTGACACCCCAGACACCCCAGACACCCTGACACCCAGACACCCTGACACCCCAGACACCCTGACACCCCAGGCACCCTGACACCCCAGGCACCCTGACACCCTGACACCCCAGGCACCCCAGACACCCAGACACCCAGGCACCCCAGACACCCTGACACCCCAGGCACCCTGACACCCCAGACACCCAGACACCCCAGACACCCCAGACACCCTGACACCCCAGGCCCCAAATGTTTTTTTTGACACCCAGACAAATAGGTGGAGATCCCCCCCCACCCCAGCCTCCCCCAGACAATCCCGGCCCCAAATGTTGAACCCCCCCCTCCCCAAGTTTGAACCCAAAGCCCATGGATGATCTCCTCCCTCTCTCCCTACTCTTTTCATTTATTCATAAATGCATCCTGAGATCGAGCAGCGAGGAGGAGAGCGAGGGAGCAGCTGAGGCTTTCCCTCTCACTCGGCAGGCGGTCCTCGGACACCATGACGGGAGTCCACCGCCGACCGGCCCGCGCTGGCGTCCATTGACCTTGAACAGGTGTGTAGAGCGTTTAAGATTACTATAATAATACTGTGTGGTGATCTGTAATGCCCAGATCTGGATCCTATGTCATGTTTGTAATTAGGCTATTTTCATGAATCCTATAATATGAATTTAAAGATGAAAGTCATCGTATTTCACAGTGGTAAAATACAAAGTTGAGCTTCTAGTACCTCTTATTTCATCAATTTGATTTATTTAGCACATGTGAAAAGAGCCATTCTGCATTATTAGTACTTTGTATACTACATGTTTGTGCTTAATTAATATTTTTAACACAGGGCATTTTCCTCTAAGGGAATATTTTAAACTGTGGTATACCTTTACTGAATACTTCTTCCACTGTTGGTATTTAATTTCTTAAATCACTGTGCCGATGGTAGTCCTATAGGGACAGAGTGTGTTTATGGTGATTAATGGGGATGGATGGATGGATGGATGGGTGGATGGATGGATGGATGAATGGATGGATGGATGGATGGATGGATGGATGGATGGATGGGTGGATGAATGGATGGATGGATGGATGGATGGGTGGATGGATGGATGGATGGATGGATGAATGGATGGATGGATGGATGGATGAATGGATGGGTGGATGGATGGATGGATGAATGGGTGGACATTGACTTAAGTTGATGTGTGCATTCAGTCAAATCAGATTTATTTGTGCAACATTACAATTTTGTCTAAAAGGGTTTTAAAACGTGCAGCATAGTGTCATCTTTCATCCTTAGACCCTTAGATTCAGTAAAGGAAGAACAGGTATTACGTTTTAGGTACTATGTGGATGTGTCAGTTAAAGCAGGAAAATCCAGAGAGGATTCTGGACTCAGTGGGACAGAAAATAGCTGTCGGAAAGAATGGAAATGCCATAATTTATCCATCATAATATTAAATGGCTTACTTTTGGTATTTAATGCATAATGTAATTTGATGTAATTTAAATAAAATCAATTGGTCATTTTCTACTGGTTTGATAAATGTGGTTTGGGAGTTATAGTATTATATAGTAAGTCGTTTTGATCATTTGTCTTTATCTGTCCAATCAGGTGCTGACTTTCAATTGCTGTATTCTACCTATCTAACAAAATTCCACCATGGAAACCTCCCCAAATATTACTAAACGCACAAAGGATGTCGTCCAATCAGAATGCCCTATTCCAGAAGAGGAGGAGCTTGCAGATGCCCTTGGCAACACAGATCCCAACGCCAACTGGGGGGCGGAGCCTAACTTCAACCTCAACCTCACTCTGACATCGCCAAGCAACCCCCGCCCAGCCACAGAGACCTCGAAGCTGCATGGAGCGACCAGAAAGGATCATGGGAACAAAGGAGGTGGGGCAAAAGGAGCAGTTACTATGGAAACTGGCAAGTCAGCAAGCACCCTGACGACCCGTGTGATGTCACCAAGGGAAAGAGAAGATCCATCGCGACCAAAGAGCAAGATTTCAGCTTTGTCTCGCTCACCAACAGCGGAGGCGTTGGTGAACAGCAAAGATGAGCAAAGGTTGAAACTCCCAAACCCCAACCCGAAGTTGCACGCACACAGCAGCATGGCGGCAAGTCCGAAACCACAAGTAACGTTCGGTAGCAGCCCCAGAACGACCGAAAGAGTCAAAAGCGTCTCAAACCCCAAACCACATATTGCACTGACAACAAAGACTACAAACAAAATAACAGTTAGCCCAAAAGTAATTAGCCTTGAGTCACCAAAGACGCTACACGTTCACGTAAGCCCGGACGGCCACGATCAGAGAGGGGATTTAAATGTTACCAATCAAACCTCAACAATTACAGCCAAAACCCAAAAACCAGACCCGGCAAGCACCAGACATGACTTAGGAACTCATAGTTCTGAGATGCCCCCTGTAGGACCAAAATCCCCAAATCAGAGGGCTGCATCGGCACTGCACAGCGCCAAGACGCCTCAACCGAGTTCTCTAAATGCCAAACCGTCCACTCAAAGGCAAGCTTCTGGGACCAGGAACAGTAACGCATCAGGGTCCAAGGAGAATCTTGATGGTAAAGATTCACGCCTCAATTCTGGATCCAAAACCACTTCCAAATCCAGTTCAATTTCTAAAGCCACAACCAAGGAGAGTCTGGATTCCAAAGCCAGTCAACATTTTAAAACAGCAATGGGGTCCAAAGATAGCCTTTCTTCTAAAAGCGGATCTTTTTCCAAAACAAGTTGGGAATCAAGGGACAGCTTAGACTCCAAAACCGGCTCCAATTCTAAAGCCAGTCCCAATTGTAAGTCCAGGATGGGGTCCAGAGATAGCCTTGATTCTAAAACTGCAACGGAATTCAAAGCAAGCAAAACCAATCCAGATTCTAAGACAGTTGTGGGTTTGAAATCTGGCGTTGGGTCAAAGGACAACCTAGATCCTAAAACTCAGTCTTCAGACTCTAAAATCAGTTCGAATCTCAGAACCAGTCCAAGTTTTAAACACGGCTCTGAGTTAAATCCCAGCTCTAATTCTGATGTTTTTCCAGGTCTAAACCTGGTCCGACTCGTTCTTCTTCTTCTTCTTCTAAACCTTCTCTGATGGCGTCTGGCTCTAAGATGGACCTTGTTGGACCTGATTCCCTATTGCTCTCTGGAACTTGTCTGTCTGGGTCCAAAGACAACAACCTCAAGGCCGCAGTGAGCTTCAGTGCTAATCCCAGTCCAAATGTTAAAGCTGGTTCCGATTCCTCAAAGCCTGGACCGGGTCGGTCTAGCTCAAAGCCATCTCTGGCAGATTTGTCACCCTCCTTGGTCCTGTCTCCTACACCAAGTCCAGCAAGTAGCAGTCCTGGGTCTGATCCTGGCAAAGCTCTTGGTTCTAGTCCGGCTGGACCAAACGGGGACGTCCAGAGGAGTCCTGGTTCTGGTCCAGGTAATTTACATTCATTAAATTGTCCTTAAGAAATAATAAACTTTGAAATGCCTTACAGAGAGTAAAGGCATCTTTACGTTTGCCGCACCTGACCTGTCGCGCGTCAATGTGACGTCAAAACGACGTAGCTCTCGCTGGCGTTTGATTTAATGTGCGCGACCAGAGACCGGATGCCAGGACTCTCAGAGGGACTGCACGTCTCTCTGGTAAACTCACTAGGTTAAGAGTTCTTTTATGGTGAATGAAAGCCTTGAGTAGTCGCTCATCCAATCAAATCGAAGCATTCAATGCTGCTGCATTCTGTCGTTGTTTACCTTTTTCTTCTTCTTCTAGTCCCATCCCAAGCCCACGAAAATACTCCCAGCATGTCCCGATCACCTGACTGCCCCCCCACAAAAATCCTGTCCTGGCTGGTTCAAGTCCCTGTAAAGTATGGTGGTGGACTGATAGCTGGAGAGGTTCAAGTCCCCGTAAAGAATGGTGGTGGACTGGTAGCTGGAGAGGTTCAAGTCCCCGTAAAGTATGGTGGTGGACTGGTAGCTGGAGAGGTTCAAGTCCCCGTAAAGTATGGCGGTGGACTGGTAGCTGGAGAGGTTCAAGGCCCCGTAAAGTATGGTGGTGGACTGGTAGCTGGAGAGGTTCAAGTCCCCGTAAAGTATGGTGGTGGACTGGTAGCTGGAGAGGTTCAAGTCCCCGTAAAGTATGGTGGTGGACTGGTAGCTGGAGAGGTTCAAGTCCCTGTAAAGTATGGTGGTGGACTGGTAGTTGGAGAGGTTCAAGTCCCCGTAAAGTATGGTGGTGGACTGGTAGCTGGAGAGGTTCAAGTCCCCGTAAAAAGTATGGTGGTGAACTGGTAGCTGGAAAGGTTCAAGTCCCCTGGTAGCTGGAAGTTCATGGTGGTGGACTGGTAGCTGGAGAGGTTCAAGTCCCCGTAAAGTATGGTGGTGGACTGGTAGCTGGAGAGGTGCCAGTTCACCTCCTGGGCCCTTGTCTCTATGATTCAATAATCACATGTGTAGTTTCATAGTTATTAAAAATGAAAACGAAATGCCTCATCCGAATCTTCCGACTCCGTGCCGCCCGCTCCCGTTGATTTCATCGTTGAATCACATTTTTTATATTTATGTCCATTTACAAACATGTCCAGCTCTTTAAAAGCGCTCATTCTGCTCATGTTCAGGTTTATAATTGTATTTTGAGGTTGTACCAGAATAGGTTTCCATGGTTTCATTTTCAAAGAACACCACATTTTTGTTGTACTGCACATTGCTGCAGATCCTGTTTTTACCTTGTATGTTTAGGTCTCTGTTTTAGCTCCAGAGTGAGATATCTCACTAGTTTAGCTCCAGAGTGAGACATCTCACTAGTTTTATCTCCAGAGTGAGACATCTCCCTTCTATCCTATCTTTGTTGGGAGTTGCACATGCTCAGTAGCTCGGTAAGATCCCATCAGCTGATAACTCTTTCTCCAGCTTTGGTCAGTCCAAGGCAGGATTGTTGGGAAATTTTATCCATCTGTTTAATGAGTCACTTCAAATCCACTGAGTTAGGATATAAAAATTTATTAAAGACGCTGCAGACAGACGAAATGCTTTTCCGGGCAGTTAAACGTGCACGGACCAAATGGAAATCCTGCCTAGCGCAGAGATTCCCCAAAAGCACTTTAACATTGGCGTGCTCAGATAGAAATAGGTTCTCCTTCTGGAGCCTGATTGGTTAGCTATATTATTGCTGGGGCACTCCTTTCTCTGTCTGTCCCTTTGTAATCATTCTCTTCTTGGGAGCCCCCACCTTTGCTGCTTTCCTTTACTTTCTTGAGTAACTGTCTCTTCACATACAACAGGCCTTCTCCCTTGTGTTATCTTGCGTGCTACGGCCTTGACTGTGGTTTAATCTGCCCTGCCTGTACTCTGTCTGTGTGTGTGTGTGTGTGTGTGTGTGTGTGTGTGTGTGTGTGTGTGTGTGTGTGTCAGTTCCTCCCTTCTTCATATTTTCTGTTAAAGACGCTGTGCCCCAGCTGCAAAGCACACTCTGTTCTCAATACATTTCTAGCTGTTTTGCAACATTAATGCAAGCACCTAACTATCCAACAATAGCATTGAATACAAGTCAGCTTTTACGTGACCTCACCCGTGTGTCCTTCGCTTCTCTCAAACTGCCACCACCCATACACAATTGATCACTAATTTTCCCACAAATTTTCCCACCTGCAAGGTGCGAAGACATTCATGAGTTCACTACGTTACCAAAGATCCCCCTTTAGGACTACAGTGTCATGCTCCCGTCCGTATCTTCCGGGCGGCTCCTCTATTGTCAGGAGCGGCATCACCGTATAGGGCGGAGGGGCCTTTTCTTTAGACAATGCGGTGGTGATGAGGCGCGAGATGAGGGTCCGGAGACACGGGATACAGCAGCAGCCACAGGTTACTAAAATAGCAGAAAAAACAGCCAATGAGGTCAAACAAGCAACAATGAGATTTTTCCATTTTCCAAACATATTAGTCATCCACCCCTCTAGGGGATTGTCTACACCTGATGCTTTGTGCATTTCCTTGGAGAGGGCACGGAGTTGGTTCAGTGCCCTGGTGACTTTCCCATCTGGTGCGGTGTTGTTGGGGATGACGGTGCAGCACAGATCTCCGAACATGGAGCAGACCCCGCCTTTCTCAGCCAGCAGCATGTCTAGTGCCATCCGGTTCTGCAGGGCCATCAGGGAGGTGGGCGCCATCTGTTCTGCCAAACCTTCAATCGCATCTTTAGTGGCATTGCTCAAACGTAAAACATTGTAATGCACAAAGTTAATTTTGTCCACATTTTTACTTGGGGTAATAGGAAATATGGCTGATATAATGGGAATGTTCTCAAATCCTGCGGCAATTTGGTCCGCTAACTTAAATTCGTTTGGCACGCCTCTTGGTATTCCTATATAATCTATATAAGTAGGACTTTTGGCCCATGGGTCAAAATCCGGAGCGCCATTGGCGAGAGCGCGCCTTCTTTGCTTTAGGGTCAGCTGGACAGATAGAGAGTGGGTGAATTTCACTTGTTTTCCTACTAGAGATGGGCATGGCCAATCGCACCATTGCACACACACCCCTTGGTGCGGTTTGGGTACTTAATTTGAGAGTAGATACGTAGTCCCCACAATAGTAGAACAGTCCCAACCTTGCTATGGGGCCTATGTAACTCTCAGCATTCTGGACAGTAACATTGCACCAATCATGGGGTATGTTTCCTAACTTTATGGTGGTTTGTTCTGTACCTGTGAAATTAAAGCAATGGTATCTGGCCCCTTCCCCCTTTACGGCGGTGAAATAGCCTGGTTTTTCAAATCCTGGAGGGAGGAGGGACCACTCCCAGTGGTTTTGGTCGGCGGGTCCGCGGAGACTGTTCCTTGTGCTTTCATTCCCCACATTATCAATACTACCCCTATTCCTAACATCATGCCAATTAGTATTGTTGCTCCTTTCCCACCCTTTATTCCTTTCAATATTGGGCCCCCTTGTCCGGACTGAGGACTGTCCGGACTCCCCAAGCAGCGCTCAATTGACTGCTGCATTTTTTTTTTTTAGATCGAATCGAGTGTCCGCCAAAATGCGGGTCGGAGGTTTTACTGGGGCACAATGTGTCAGGTGATGTCAAGGTGCGCCTGATTTACCTTTTGACCTGGACCGAGTGTGAAGTAACCTCCTTCACTTCGTACGGACCAGTCCACCTGGGGTCAGTCCACTTCCTCTTGTGAACTTTCAACCCTGACCCAGTCACCTACTTTCACCTGGGGTGATGGTCGTTCGTCCCCCTTGTGCTGACATGCCATCTGCACCTGCGTGGAGAGAGCTGCAACCGGTGGTGGACTGGTAGCTGGAGAGGTTCAAGTCCCCGTAAAGTATGGTGGTGGACTGGTAGCTGGAGAGGTTCAAGTCCCCGCAAAGTATGGTGGTGGACTGGTAGCTGGAGAGGTTCAAGTCCCTGTAAAGTATGGTGGTGGACTGGTAGTTGGAGAGGTTCAAGTCCCCGTAAAGTATGGTGGTGGACTGGTAGCTGGAGAGGTTCAAGTCCCCGTAAAGTATGGTGGTGAACTGGTAGCTGGAAAGGTTCAAGTCCCCGTAAAGTATGGTGGTGGACTGGTAGCTGGAGAGGTTCAATTCCCCCGTAAAGTATGGTGGTGGACTGGTAGCTGGAGAGGTGCCAGTTCACCTCCTGGGCCCTTGTCTCTATGATTCAATAATCACATGTGTAGTTTCATAGTTATTAAAAATGAAAACGAAATGCCTCATCCGAATCTTCCGACTCCGTGCCGCCCGCTCCCGTTGATTTCATCGTTGAATCACATTTTTTATATTTATGTCCATTTACAAACATGTCCAGCTCTTTAAAGCGCTCATTCTGCTCATGTTCAGGTTTATAATTGTATTTTGAGGTTGTACCAGAATAGGTTTCCATGGTTTCATTTTCAAAGAACACCACATTTTTGTTGTACTGCACATTGCTGCAGATCCTGTTTTTACCTTGTATGTTTAGGTCTCTGTTTTAGCTCCAGAGTGAGATATCTCACTAGTTTAGCTCCAGAGTGAGACATCTCACTAGTTTTATCTCCAGAGTGAGACATCTCCCTTCTATCCTATCTTTGTTGGGAGTTGCACATGCTCAGTAGCTCGGTAAGATCCCATCAGCTGATAACTCTTTCTCCAGCTTTGGTCAGTCCAAGGCAGGATCAGCTGGGAGACTTCTTCTAGACCAGGGACACTTGTGGAACACCTGCTCAACAGGGACAGGAAGTAGAACAGAGACAGGAAGTAGTTCTTTTGGGGATTATGGTGAACTAGTGGCTGTTAGAGCAGTGTTTTCCATTGAGAACAAGCTAGCATGCTAGCGCTAGCATGCTACGGTTAGCCACCTCGTCTCTTGTGACGTAGAAAGCCGTGTAGATGTTAAACAGCTCACCCGGAGACTGAAGACAGAGGACATTCAGAAACCAGATCTCACTCAAAACACCATGGATGGTTATTTTCCAAGTGTGTATGTGTGTGTAAGCACCAGAGACACAAAATAACCCCCCAAATCCCAGAAAAAGTTTATTATTATTTTTTTCATAATATGGGCACTTTAAACTCAGAACTCAAATATATTTTTGACGTTGGCTCGAATCCTCTTCCGTATAAATGTTACATGTTTAAATGTGTCCTGCTTGCAGGCTCTGGTGTGATTTCGGGCCTGCTGGATCCTCTGGCCACCTCCAGCCCCAAAACCAGAACCACCGTTGCGTTGACAATGATGAAAGGATCCACATCAGCGCCTGCGGCAGTTGCATTAAACACCAGCAGGACATCCATTAATATCAGTCTAACTCGGGGTCTCACCTTTGACTCTATCACCAAGACATCTGCGAAGACAGATGCTGCTGTTGACGAAGAGCATTTGAAACTGCCGGAGACCAAAGTGAGAGCTGTAGGAGATCCGGCAGTGTCCCAGGAGGCCATGCAAGGGGCAGATGTGACTGAGAACATAGGGCGGTTGCCAGGAGATAGGAAGATACTGGGCACCCTGCTGAGCAAACCGAGTCAACTGGGACACGAAAATGCCATCGCCATTGGTAGCAACATCCCATCGCCAAGGGCAAGGGGTGTGGAGAGGAAGAAGGAAGACAAGAAGAAGGAGAGGGGAAACCGAAACATGGTCCAGTGAGGTCTTCATCTCCCTCTTCTTCATCTTCATTTCAGTTTTCCACTCATCCAGCGAGCTCCAAGACTGTAAGGGAGACCGCGACCATGACCAGCCCGAGTGAGAGGCTTCATCTGCAGGGAGGGGAGCGCAGAGAGGTGGCCGTCCAAGTGGAGGCGGTCGAATGCTCCATCTGCCACAGTGGAGCTCCCTCCTCCCTGATTGGCTCTCCCAGCTGTAAGTCCGGTAGTTTGAATTCTCCGACCGTCCCGTCACTGTGCTGTATCCCCGCCGGGCACCCACCTTTCCAGCACGTCTGCAAGATCGACATCGAGCTGTGCAGCCAATTGGCGCTTCCGTCTGTTGGCGCTGAGCGGGCTAGTTCCCTCCCCGCCTGTCTGCAGACGTACAGCTTCCAGCAGAGCCCCCCCGTCGCGCCTGAGCTGCAACTCAGACAAAACCAAGACGTCAGCGCAGAGAGCGTCTGGGAGGACGAGGAGCAGGAGGAAGTAGCCAGGGAAGAGACGGCGAAGCCACAGGAGGTGACGTGGGACCAACAGGGAAGGACGTGGGAGGTGTACGGAGCCTCGGTGGACCTGGAGTCCCTGGGCACTGCGATCCAGTCCCACTTGGAGTCAAAGATTCGGGAGCAGGAGAAACAGATCCGGACTCTGAGGCAATCCACCTGCCCCAACGTCAGCCTCACGGGTTATAAGAGGAAGAAGAGGAGAGGAGGGATTCTGGGATGCTGCGTAAGGACGCCCAACGTGACAGACTAAGACACTTTTACCCTTTCGTTGTCCTCCCAAGTCAAAAACTGACAAAAAAATTGACATTTTTGTCTCCCTTTTTTAATTTTCACTACCACCACCTTACCTAGTTTTACACAACTTTTTGGAATTCATGGTCAATAACCCTCATTTATATAGAATTGTACCTAATATTTGAGCTAAAAAGCAGAAATGATGAATTATTTTGACTAATAGTTAACCCTCAGGAAACGAAAGGACGAGCAAAAACGGCACCTCTGATTCATATTTCAATCATTTAACCCTTGTGTTGTCTTCCAGTCAACCATGATTTTCACATAATTTTTTCAACATTATTGCTTTTCTGACATTTTGGTCAGTTTTTCAATGTTGTGGGTTCTTTTTTAGATATTTTTAACATTTTCATTTTAATTTTTTTTAGGCCTACTGAAAACGGGTCACATTTGACCCAAGGACATCATGAGGGATAGATTATGGACATCAAGTGGATAAATCTTGTATGTAACGGTTTTTAGTGCCGACCCCGAACTCCAAGGCAGGATAGAAAATCACCTGAAGAGGCCAGAAGACCCCAAAGAGACTTCCGGGACCGCTAGCTCGTTAGCTTTTAGCTGCAAAAATCAGTAAGTTTTTGGCTTGTATGGTTATTAACCCTCAAGTTGTCCTTGGGTCAATTTTGACCTGTTTTTAGTAAAAAAATAAAAAAATAGAAGATTTGGCACAAAAAATGGGCCGTTGTAATAAGCGCTTAAAATGTCAACAATAAAAATATCCCAAAATTTTGGCAAAAACATAAAAAAAAGCACCCACAACACTGAAAAAGTGACAAAAATGTCGTCGATAATAATGTTGTAAAAACACGAGGGTCATCACGTCTTCGCTCATTTCTGCCCCTATCTCCATGCTCCGTGTCTTCGGTAGATCTCCCATGATGCATTGCGAGTTTGTATACGGATGGGTGTACAAAGTAGGTCAGTCAGTAGGGAGATGGGATGGGAACCGGAGGGTCGCTGGTTCAAGTCCCCATAGGGACCAAAGTAGGGTGGAGAGGTGCCAGTTCATCTCCTGGGCACTGCCAAGGTGCTCTTGAGCAAGGCACCGAACCCCCAACTGCTCGGGGCCCCTTTCCATGGGCAGCCCCCCCACACCCCCCCACACCCTACACACACACACACACACACACACACACACACACACACACACACACACACACACACACACACACCCTGCCATCTCTCCATTAGTGCATGTATGGGACATGAGCATGTGTGTGTAGTTCAGGCCTGTGTGTATTCTGTAGTGTAAATTATAATTTCCCCTTATATATATTATTATTAGTAGTAGTATAATTATTATTAGTAGTAGTAGTATTAGTATTATTACATGGTAACGTGGGGCTTGGCTTGGAGGAGTTCTTTGCTCTCCGTGCTCTTTGTTTTTTTAAAGGACACCAGAGGAGCATTTATACACTTATTTATTCACTGTGTTATAAATTAAAAGCATGTACATTCCCAATACCTTAAAACACATAATCTAAATTCTATCTTCCAGTCTTTGAAGAGGAGAGGAGGAGAGAGAGAGGAGAGGAGAGAGGGGAGGAGAGGAGAGGAGAAGAGGAGAGGAGAGGAGGAGAGGAGAGGAGGAGAAGAGAAGAGAGGAGAGGAGGATAGGAGAGAAGAGGAGAGGAGAGGAGAGGAGAAGAGGAGAGGAGGAGAGGGGAGGAGAGGAGAGGGAGGAGAGGGAGAGGAGAGGAGAGGAGGAGAGAGAGGAGGAGAGGAGAAGAGGAGAGGAGAAGAGGAGAGGAGAGGAGAAGAGGAGAGGAGAAGAGGAGAGGAGGGAAGAGGTTTTAAAGAGAAGAGGAGAGGATTGGACCATCGTCAGATCACAAGAATTAAGAGGAGAAACAGAGGGGAAAAAAAAGAGGAGGAACTAAGAGGAAGAGGAGGAAACAATAGAAAAAAGGGGAGGCTGAGAAGAGGAGAGGAGAAGACCCTGAGCACCAAGAGGAGAGGAGAAGAGGAGAGGAGAAGAGGAGAGGAGAGGAGGAGAGGCCCAGGAGAGGAGAAGAAAACCCAGGAAGAGGAGAGAAGAGGAGAGGAGAGGAGAGGAGAAGAGGAGAGGGGAGAAGAGAGAGAGAGGGAGAGGAGAGGAGAAGAGGGAGAGGAGGAGGAGAGGAGAGGAGGTAGAGGAGAGAGGAGAACCCTTAGAAGAGGAGAGGAGAGAGAGGGAGAGGAGAAGAGGAGAGGGAGAGGGAGGAGAGAGAGAAGAGGAGAGGGAGGAGAGGAGAAGAGGAGAGGAGAAGAGGAGAGGAGAGGAGAGAAGAGAGGGAGAGGGAGAGGAGAGGAGAGGGAGGAGGAGAGGAGGAGAGAGGAGAGGAGGGAGAGAAGAGGAAAGAAAAACATTAAACAGGAGTGAGAGAGAGGAGGAGAGGAGGTCTTTGTGTAGAGGGGAGGAGTGGACCAGAGGAAAAGAAGACAGAGGAGAGGAAGGAAGAGAGAGGAGAGAGGAGAAAAGAGGAGAAGAGGAGGAGAGGAGGAGAGGAGGAGAGGAGAGGAGAGGAGGAGAGGAGAGGAGAAGAGGAGAGGAGGTTTGGTTTTAAAAGTCCCTTTATTGGACCATCGTCAGATCACAAAATTAACTCACAAACATTTCCAAAAAAACAACTAAACAAATACAAAACAATACAAAAAAGTCTGCTGCATTTCATTCAAAACCCTGAGCACCAAACCCCCACCTCCCCTACGGAGCACAACACCCCCTTTATAGCCCACACACTACTAAAACCCACCAAATCGTCCATCAGTAGGTAATAAGAGTGCTCAACCCTTAGCCGGGCCCTGACCAGCCCCTTCAGCATTGGTGCCCCCACACCGCCCAATGCCCCAGTCCTACGGGACAGCCGGACGGCCAGTTTTGCCGTAGCAAACAAAACATTTAACAGGACGTGAAGAAGCCTTCTTGGTCTTTGTGTAATGTGGACCAAAATAAACAACTCCAAAGAAAAGACCTGTCCTGAACCCACCTTTCCGTGACACCCAGCACATCAGTCAGTCGGGACAACCAACAAACAGATGCTCCAGTCTCTACTTCAAAACAAAAAACTCCCCCTCCTCCAGCTCGGGATCCATGTGCCCCTGTAGTGGTTTGTAGCTATGGCCCCATGCACAATCCTCATTGCTGCCGCCCATTTTCAAGGTTGTGAGGGCTTCGCCCTGTCTTTCAACCGCCTCCAAAAACTCAGTCCACCTCGACTATGATCAGGGCAGTTTGTACAGGGCTTGCGGGAACCGCCCGACCAAAAACTCAGTCCACCTCGACTTCTTCCCAGCATCCTGAAACTTGCCCAGGTGAGGGGCTGAGAAAGACAGCAGAAGGCCCGCTTCCTCCCGCCACTCCCCCACAGATGGGGCAATGGACAGAGAGGGGAAACTGTATTCCCACCCTTCACTCCACTGCTCACATAGAGACCGAGTCTGTACCAAAGTCCGCTGAGGCTGCTCCAGGGCAGCACAAACCTCATGCACCACCCTGCCGCTACTCCTCCTCAGGGCTTCACCAGAGACGGCAGTCACCGTCAACAGGTGACCCAGTTTAGTGCACCCAGCCTCCCTGAGACTGGCCCTCAGACTGGCAGACTGCAACACCTTAGCACTTAACAAATCATTAAAAAACAACGGTTCTTCAAAGAGCCACATCCCAGGAGTTTCTCCTGCAGCCCGCGAACATGACAACACCTGCCACGCCTGCAGGACAGAACTGTAGAACGACGTGAGCCCAGTAAGGTCGATATCCTAAGTCCTCAAAAGAAAGAGCTGTCTGTCATAGCCCATCCGCCCAGCTCTCCTCAGCAGCAATCGGGCCGTATCAAGCCAGCTGGGTCCACAGGTATACAAAAGTTTCTGGGCAGTCTGGATACGAAAGGAGGCAAGTTTTGACTGAATATCCACCAGCCCCTGGCCCCCTTCAGCAACAGGTAGGTACAGAACTGCGGCCCGAACCCAGTGCTTCCCCGACCAGAAGAAACCCACCATGGCCGTCTGAACGTTCCTCCATCAGGCTCCTCGGTGGTACAAAGGCAACAAGCTTATGCCAAAGGGTCGAGGCAACCAAGTTATTGGCAACCAAAACTCTTCCCCTATAGGACAGCTGAGGTAGCAACCACCGCCATTTAGACAACCGAGCGCACACCTTCTCCCTCACTCCCTCCCAGTTCTTCTGCACAAACCCCTCCGTACCCCAAAACACCCCCAAAACTTTTAACCCTTCTTTCCCCCACTCAAGTCCCCCAGGCAGACTGGGCACCGCTGTATCTCTCCACCGACCCACCAGCAATGCCTCACTCTTAGCCCAGTTCACCCGTGCAGATGTGGCCCTCTCATAAAGTGACAGAGCATCCTGCACCTCTGAACATCCTCCTGACTGCGAACTAAAACATTGACATCATCGGCATAAGCCGAAACAGTAAGAGGACGCACCATACCTAAAGACCCCGGCAGGAAAAGGCCGCTGAGTCGAGCCCTCATCCTGCACAAGAGAGGCTCAATGGCCAACGCATACAGCTGTCCCGATATAGGGCAACCCTGTCGTATCCCTCTCTGCACAGGAATGGGCCGACTCAGCCCTGCCCCCATCTTCAACAAACACTGTGCACCATTATGCAATAAACCAACCAAGGAGAGGAGGAGAGAAGAGGAGAAGAGGAGAGGAGAGGAGGAGAAAAGAAGAGAGGAGAGGAGGAGAGGGCAGCAGCTCACTGGCGCTAAATATTTCATCCTCTTCCTTTTTTACGAAACGCCGCACAAACCACTCAAGCAGTCGGGAAACCCAGAAGGAGTGTGTGTGTGTGTGTGAGTGTGTGTGTGTGTCTGCGTGTGTGTGTGTGTGCGTGTGTGTTTGTGTATATGTGTGCGTGTGTGTGTATGTATGTGTGTGTGCGTGTATGCATAAACACGCATATTATCATATACAGTACTGTATATGATCATATGCTGTATATATAGACTGTATACTGTATATGTACAGTACATACAGTATGGTTTCTGCTGACGGGTGGAGACACATATATACAGTATATATATATATATATATATATATATATATATATGTACTGTGTATATATATATATATGTACTGTATATATTTTTATATGTTTTTCTGCTTTACTCAACAGCACATGTCAAACATCAATTTAATCTATACATATATATTTAAATGCACTTTTACTTCTTCGCCTGCGCTGTTGTTATATTTTTGGCATATTAACTGCTCATTCACTTCCTTTCTCCTCGATTTGCACACATTTCCTCCCCTTCCTTGTAACATTTTCCCTCTGGTTTCTCTGTAGTGGAGCTATGTTGTTGATGGAGCACATGGAGGGTTTCTTCTCTGAATTATTCAGAAACATTAAAGTCACGCTCATGTTAACAATGGAGTCTCTCTGCCATGTTTTATTCAGTCTGCTTCAGATACTCTGAGCTCACACACTTCAGTTTTGGGCTTTTGTATTCTTTAGCACCTTTTACAGTTTGTAATATAGAGAGAAACGTGAATATTATGTGCAGAACTTTTCAGGTGCAGGCAGTTATGCTAATGTTATCATCTGAATAAATGACTAGCGTTAGCGTTTACTTTAGTAATTGTGCAGCAATTTAGTATTTAGATAATTTTTCATGTAAAAACTTCCTGGTTTTTCTTTTAATTTTGCAAATGAAGAAAGTATTGCATTTTGTATTTTCATTTATAAAGGACAACACACATTAATCAACATTTCTGTAAATGTGCCAGTGTTAGCTAGTTGGCTAATTTTCAACTGTAGTCCTTTGGCCAGATGATTTTAGACCATGGCAGGAAGAAGCAACAACAAAAAACCATTAATACAGGTTAAAATATACACGTAGTAATCAAAAAGACACCATACATACAGCTAGATCAGAAATATAACCTTATAATATATGTAAGTCTCCCAGTGAACTACATTTCCCTGTGAACTACATCTACCAGTGAACTACATCTCCCTGTGAACTACATCTACCAGTGAACTACATCTCCCTGTGAACTACATCTCCCAGTGAACTGCATCTCCCAGTGAACTACATCTCCCAGTGAACTACATCTCCCAGGGAACTACATTGCCCAGGGAACTACATCTCCCAGTAAACTACATCTCCCAGTGAACTACATCTCCCTGTGAACTACATCTCCCTGTGAACTACATCTACCAGTGAACTACATCTCCCTGTGAACTACATCTCCCAGTGAACTACATCTACCCGTGAACTACATCTACCTGTGAACTACATCTCCCTGTGAACTACATCTCCCAGTGAACTACATCTACCCGTGAACTACATCTCCCTGTGAACTACATCTACCAGTGAACTACATCTACCAGTGAACTACATCTCCCAGTGAACTGCATCTCCCAGTGAACTGCATCTCCCAGTAAACTACATCTCCCAGTAAACTACATCTCCCAGGGAACTACATTGCCCAGGGAACTACATCTCCCAGTAAACTACATCTCCCAGTGAACTACATCTCCCTGTGAACTACATCTACCAGTGAACTACATCTACCAGTGAACTACATCTCCCTGTGAACTACATCTCCCTGTGAACTACATCTCCCAGTAAACTACATCTCCCTGTGAACTACATCTCCCAGTGAACTACATCTCCCCGTGAACTACATCTACCAGTGAACTACATCTCCTGTGAACTACATCTCCCAGTGAACTACATCTCCCTGTGAACTACATCTTCCTAGTGAACTACATCTCCCTGTGAACTACATCTCCTAGTGAACTACATCTCCCAGTGAACTACAACTGAAATATAACTGCATTGCTTTTATTTTGAAGGTGAGTCTTTTCTTTGGTGTGTTTTTTTTGTGTGAACCTAATGTACTAATGCATTAAACTTTAATGCATTAAATATAAAATAAACATAATGTATTATATAATATAATAATAGCATAACAGTCACAGTGGACATGTTTATACGTTTAATATTTTAACCTCCATTTTACAAATGATTTACATGATGAAAGAACTTTTAAATGCAGTATTTTTTTACTGTAACATAGTATTTTTTTTACTGTGTATTAGTACCTTTACTGCAGTAAAGCATCTGAATTCCTCCACCACTATAGTATTACTACTATTACTATAGTTACTAGAGTTTGTTTGACTTGTTTTCATTTAAAAACTGAGGAGCAAACAATATGAAATGGTGACGAGAGAGACTTTCATATTTAATTCCTTCTGAGGTTTAGTCCTCGATGGAGCAGCCGCAAGTTCGAATCCGACCTGTGGCCCTTTGCTGCATGTCATTCTCCCCCGTCTTCATCTGTCCTGTGGAAAATAAAGGCATAAAATGGGCAAAAAAAATCTTTCAAAAAAATTAAAAATACATTGAATTCCTTCTTCTTCATTTTTTTTATTATTATCATCTTTAAATTTTACAAACATAGTAAACAGTTATTGAACAGTTGGCATCAGGAGAATATATAAAAAGATAAAAAATAGAAATAATAAATAAAAAATAAAAAATCCTTTCCATGCAGTAAATATAGATAAGCTTAAGAGAATTTTTTTTTTTTTAAATAAATAAATTAAAAAAACAAGGACATAAAAATATAAAAATAAATACAAATAAATAAGTTAGAAAAGTGGATTAAATATAAACAATCAAAAACAAAATACAATACAGACAAGATGAGATGGGCTAAGGCTATATAATTATAATTCCTTAAAATCAGCTACATAGGTAGTTTTTCTTACTATTAATGATTTGGATAGACTCACAAAAAATTAGCAAATTTTGCTTTATGGATATGAAATGTCCCTTGTAGAATTAGTAAATTGACAATTCCGTGTAATTTTATGTCTTTGTGATCATATTTAATAAAAAACATCTTTTGGTTCCAATTTAATTTGGTGATTCTTTTGAATATGTGAATAACAAACTTGTACTGAATTCCTCCTTCTTGATCTGACTTGGCGCCAAAACACACACACACACACACACACACACACACACACCGTCTACGGCGATGACGTCGGGACTGTGCTCGGGTTCTGATTGGACGGCTGTGACCTAGTTTAAATCCCCCCCTCCTCCCCCCCCTCCCCCCGCTCATTCTCCTCCAACAGCCCCAGCGCGAGGACGACTTCGCTTCACGGCTGGAGCTGAAGTGCACCTGTTGCCACGGAAACAGTACCGGCGGGAAAAGAACACAAAGGAAACAAAAGAAGGTCAGTTTTTTTGGGGGAAAAGTATTCAGATAATTTATAAAATTACTAATACCACAGCGTAAAAAAACAAGTAAAAGTCCTGTAAGTACAAAAGTAGATACTCAAATTAAGTTACAGTTAACTTTAAATTAAAATTGTACTGCACATTAGTAAGTAAATGTACTTAGTTACTTTCTACAACTGCTATTACAACGTATTATTAAACGTTGTTATGATCTAGTTAGTGTCTTTCCTGTGATTATATTGACTATGTTCAATAATATATAATTATTAGTCACCAAAGTTGATCTATTGTTGTTTTTAGACTTTTATGATATTTTTTGATATGTTTTGAGTCTTATTTTTATCATTTGTGGTTTAAGTTTCCCCCAATTTAATGGTACTAAATGGTAAAAAAATATATATAAATGGTACTAAAAAATATACATATTTGAATGGGAAAATAACATAATCATAATGTAAAATCTGTTCCATTGAGGGCTAACCTATGGCCATGGATGTAACATTAATATTTGACCCAAAATGGGTTAAAATGGCGTTGTTGCCTTTTAGCCTACAAACAAACTGGCAAATGGTTTGTTGTTTAGTTAAACCGGGTCATTGTGTAACCCCTCGTGCACCCAAATACGCATGTGCATTGTTGTGTTTGAGTGTGTAGAAATAGTTCTGGATTGACACTTAAAGGTCATTACACACTGATTGCACAAAGTTGAACCTCTCTGACTGTGTGTGTGTGTGTGTGTGTGTGTGTGTGTGTGTGTGTGTGTGTGTGTGTGTGTGTGTGTATACACATGCGTATATGTGTGTGTGTATATCTGTGTGTGTGTGTATCTGTCTGTGTGTGTGTGTATCTGTCTGTGTGTGTATGTGTGTATACACACATGCGTGTGTGTGTGTGTGTGTGTGTGTGTGTGTGTGTGTGTGTGTGTACATGTGCGTGTGTGTATATCTGTGCGTGTGTGTGTCTGTGTGTAAGTGTGTGTGTAGTTGACTAAAGGAATAAAAAAAAATCCCCTTTTGGAAATTTTTTTTTTTAGTCAACTTTAGTTGTGTAAACTTATGAGTACAACAACATAGTGTGTGTGTGTGTGTGTGTGTGTGTGTGTGTGTGTGTGTGTAAAGGTCATTACACACTGATTGCACACAGTTGAACCTCTCTGACCTTTGTTTTCTTGGCTGCAGACTGAGGTTAAATTCAGATGCAGGCCTCCTAGCAGTTGATGAAGCAATCAATGTCATAGTAGTACAGCTTTACCCCCCCCCAAAGAGACACAAACCGGCTAACCCCGAATGACCACAGAGACCCAAAACAACCCCAAGAAAAACAAGAATGACCAAAGAAAAACAAAAGAGAAGCAATACCCCACAAAGACAAAAATGACCAAAAAGCAACATGACTAAAAACAAGCAAAAACCACCACAAAAAGTCATGAAATGTATTGGTGGGAAATTGCAATTTTTTTTTAATTGAAAAACATAACATTTTTTTGAGGAAGGATGCCTGAATCCCTATAATATATATATATATATACCCTATAATTTAGAGGCAGCTATTGTAGTTTTTTTACTGATAACTTGTTCTTTTTCTGACTCAGATTGATGATACAGAAATATAATAAACTGTATTATTATTATTATAAGATTAACTTAATGGGGGATATTCTCATTGATCAGCATTTAAGTCAAATTAAAATTATTTATTTAATTATTTATTTATTATTATTTATTATTATTAATTATTTTTTATTATTATAATCCAGAAATTAAATATAAATAATTCTCCAAAATGAGAACTTCTGGTAATCTAATTTTTTTGATTCTTTTGTACTTGTAAAAGACTATTTTTACTACTTTTACTTAAGTAAGTAATATCTAAATACAGTACACAGTCTTTCAAAATAAAAGCTTTAGTTGTTGTTGTTGTTGTTGTTGTTGTTTTTTTTGGTCAGCAGTTATTTTAAAAAGGTGTCTCTTTTCTTTTAAACTCTTCTTTTCAAATTAAGAGTGAGTATTTTTGGAGCTGGTGTGTTTGACCAAGTTGTAATGGATAGCAGGCGTCAGGAGGTGGAGGGCTATTTATGGAGCGCACACACACACACACACACACACACACACACACACACACACACACACATACACATACACGTACATGTACATACATACTATGTATATTTTTTTTTATTCCTCTTTTTAGTCAACTTTAGCATGGGTATGTAAACTTATGAGCACAACTGTACACATACACACACACACACACACACAAGTTATTAACAAAATCTGTGCCCTTGTAATAATAAGAATAACTTTTCTTTGAATCCTCCACGTCATGTTTCAGCCTCTTCGCCCCAGGAATGAGTCGCCTCATTATTTACCTCAAATCCAAGGAAATGACGGACTTGGTTAAAATGCTGGTATATCTGAGCCTTTCCTGGGATAATTAACATCTGATATTATTATTATTATTATTATTATTATTATTATTATTATTTCAGAAAGCCGCTGCCCAGCCAGGTGTTCGTCCAACATGTCGTCTACAGCGCTGTTGAATCTGCTGCGATGCGGTCGCTCTGCCGTCGCCAGGCAACCCTTCCTCACCGGGAGATCCTCACCGGGAACCTCCACAGCTTCAGGCCAGGTGATCGATTCATGTGTGTACATTAGACAGGTAGGTGGATGGATGGATGGATGGATGGATAGAGAGAGAGAGATAGATAGATAGATAGATAGATAGATAGATAGATAGATAGATACTTTATACACACATATATTACACATATATGCACATATACGCACATATACGCACATATACTCACATATACGCACATATCACACATATACACACATATACACACATATACGCACATATACTCACATATACGCACATATCACACATATACACACATACACACATATACACACATATACGCACATATATCACACATTTATCACACATTTACGCACAAATACACACATATATGCACATATACACACATATATGCACATATCACACATATACATAATATCACACATGTACACACGTATATCACACACATACCCACATATCACACACACTGTATATACACACATATCACACACATATAACACACATATCACACACACAGTATATACACACAAATCACAAATATACACACATAGAACACACATATACACACATATACACACATATAAAACACATATACACACATACACACATATATCGCACATACATAAGAATAAAATTAAAATCACTCACAGAAATGCCATGCCCGTGATAAGGTGAGGTACTATGGTCGACTGTGTGTAACGACGACAGTGAAATAGTGAACAGTGCAGTAGATCATGATAAAATATTAACTATGACTATAAAATATAAACATAATAACCTATAAACTGACTGAATAAGAACACTATGTAACAGGGAGTAAGTTATAGGATGTAAGATGTAGATGTTATGACCATAGTCCAGTGATATGATGATGTAATTTTAATTGATTGACAGCTAATTGTGTGATTGGTCTCCCTGCAGGTGGTTTGGTTTGGGTCGGTGGGCGTGCGGCGCACGAGTGGCTTGGCTCGTTTCCATAGCAACGTCAGCGTGCAGCCGGTCGCCTGGGACTCGTTCGGTATCTGGGACAACAGGATAGAAGAACCGATACTGCTGCCCTCCAGGATCAGATATGGGAAACCCGTTCCACAGGTGACTGAAAGGACGGGGGAGTGATGAAGGGATGAACAGACGGATGAATCGGTGCATGAACGGATGAACAGACAGATGAATCGGTGCATGAACGGATGAACAGACGGATGAATCGGTGCATGAACGGATGAACAGACAGATGAATCGGTGCATGAACGGATGAACAGACGGATGAACAGGCGGATGAATTGGTGCATGAATGGATGAACAGGCGGATGAATTGGTGCATGAACGGATGAACAGGTGGATGAATCAGTGCATGAACGGATGAACAGACAGATGAATCGGTGCATGAACGGATGAACAGACGGATGAATCGGTGCATGAACGGATGAACAGGCGGATGAATCGGTGCATGAACGGATGAACAGACAGATGAATCGGTGCATGAACGGATGAACAGGCGGATGAATCGGTGCATGAACGGATGAACAGACGGATGAACAGGCGGATGAATCGGTGCATGAACGGATGAACAGACAGATGAACAGGCGGATGAATCGGTGCATGAACGGATGAACAGACAGATGAATCGGTGCATGAACGGATGAACAGACAGATGAATCGGTGCATGAACGGATGAACAGACAGATGAATTGGTGCATGAACGGATGAACAGGCGGATGAATCGGTGCATGAACGGATGAACAGACAGATGAATCGGTGCATGAACGGATGAACAGACGGATGAATCGGTGCATGAACGGATGAACAGACAGATGAATCGGTGCATGAACGGATGAACAGACGGATGAACAGGCGGATGAATTGGTGCATGAATGGATGAACAGGCGGATGAATTGGTGCATGAATGGATGAACAGGTGGATGAATCAGTGCATGAACGGATGAACAGACAGATGAATCGGTGCATGAACGGATGAACAGGTGGATGAATCGGTGCATGAACGGATGAACAGACAGATGAATCGGTGCATGAACGGATGAACAGACGGATGAATTGGTGCATGAACGGATGAACAGACAGATGAATCGGTGCATGAACGGATGAACAGACAGATGAATCGGTGCATGAACGGATGAACAGACGGATGAACAGGCGGATGAATTGGTGCATGAATGGATGAACAGGCGGATGAATTGGTGCATGAATGGATGAACAGGTGGATGAATCAGTGCATGAACGGATGAACAGACAGATGAATCGGTGCATGAACGGATGAACAGGTGGATGAATCGGTGCATGAACGGATGAACAGACAGATTAACAGGCGGATGAATCGGTGCATGAACGGATGAACAGACAGAGGAATCGGTGCATGAACGGATGAACAGACAGATGAATCGGTGCATGAACGGATGAACAGACAGATGAATCGGTGCATGAACGGATGAACAGACGGATGAACAGGCGGATGAATTGGTGCATGAATGGATGAACAGGCGGATGAATTGGTGCATGAATGGATGAACAGGTGGATGAATCAGTGCATGAACGGATGAACAGACAGATGAATCGGTGCATGAACGGATGAACAGGTGGATGAATCGGTGCATGAACGGATGAACAGACAGATGAACAGGCGGATGAATCGGTGCATGAACGGATGAACAGACAGATGAATCGGTGCATGAACGGATGAACAGACGGATGAACAGGCGGATGAATCGGTGCATGAACGGATGAACAGACAGATGAATCGGTGCATGAACGGATGAACAGACAGATGAATCGGTGCATGAACGGATGAACAGACAGATGAACAGGCGGATGAATCGGTGCATGAACGGATGAACAGACAGATGAATCGGTGCATGAACGGATGAACAGACGGATGAATCGGTGCATGAACGGATGAACAGACAGATGAATCGGTGCATGAACGGATGAACAGACGGATGAACAGGCGGATGAATTGGTGCATGAATGGATGAATTGGTGCATGAATGGATGAACAGGTGGATGAATCGGTGCATGAACGGATGAACAGACAGATTAACAGGCGGATGAATCGGTGCATGAACGGATGAACAGACAGAGGAATCGGTGCATGAACGGATGAACAGACAGATGAATCGGTGCATGAACGGATGAACAGACAGATGAATCGGTGCATGAACGGATGAACAGACGGATGAACAGGCGGATGAATTGGTGCATGAATGGATGAACAGGCGGATGAATTGGTGCATGAATGGATGAACAGGTGCATGAATCAGTGCATGAACGGATGAACAGACAGATGAATCGGTGCATGAACGGATGAACAGGTGGATGAATCGGTGCATGAACGGATGAACAGACAGATGAACAGGCGGATGAATCGGTGCATGAACGGATGAACAGACAGATGAATCGGTGCATGAACGGATGAACAGACGGATGAACAGGCGGATGAATCGGTGCATGAACGGATGAACAGACAGATGAATCGGTGCATGAACGGATGAACAGACAGATGAATCGGTGCATGAACGGATGAACAGACGGATGAATCGGTGCATGAACGGATGAACAGACGGATGAACAGGCGGATGAATCGGTGCATGAACGGATGAACAGACAGATGAATCGGTGCATGAACGGATGAACAGACGGATGAATCGGTGCATGAACGGATGAACAGACAGATGAATCGGTGCATGAACGGATGAACAGACGGATGAACAGGCGGATGAATTGGTGCATGAATGGATGAACAGGTGGATGAATCAGTGCATGAACGGATGAACAGACAGATGAATCGGTGCATGAACGGATGAACAGGTGGATGAATCGGTGCATGAACGGATGAACAGACAGATGAACAGGCGGATGAATTGGTGCATGAACGGATGAACAGACAGATGAATCGGTGCATGAACGGATGAACAGACAGATGAATCGGTGCATGAACGGATGAACAGACGGATGAACAGGCGGATGAATCGGTGCATGAACGGATGAACAGACAGATGAATCGGTGCATGAACGGATGAACAGACGGATGAATCGGTGCATGAACGGATGAACAGACAGATGAATCGGTGCATGAACGGATGAACAGACGGATGAACAGGCGGATGAATTGGTGCATGAATGGATGAATCGGTGCATGAACCTAACAGAAAAACAGGTTTTTGGGGACGTGCTGGATGTCTGTGGCCCGTGTGAGGAGGCGTTAATACCTCATGAATGAAAAAGATAACGCAGACATACACACGCATCGATGAAGACAATATGTTAATGAATGAGTGGATGAGTAGGCTACGTGGATGAATGAGTGATGGAGGAACAGACGAGATAAATTGATGGATGAGTACGTTTATGAATGGATGGATGACTTGATGATTCGACCCTCTCAGGTGAGTCTGTCCCGGGTCGGCAGCGCGTCTGTTTTGGGTCTCAGGAAGCAGAACGAGGACCGTCTCCGCGTCGCCCGTATCCATGACAACCTGCTGTACTTCGCCGTGTTCGACGGCCACGGCGGCCCGCACGCCGCCGACTACTGCTGCACCTTCATGGAGAAGTTCATCAGGTCGGATGTTGGATTGTTTTAATACTTAAAGTAGTTAATGATTAGTTACTGTTTTTCAGAAGAATCTAACTAGACTAATCTGTTGTTACTCTTTCAAAAAACTGTTATTATATTACGATATTATCGGCCAATATTAGCCTTTTCCCGAACTATTGGTATCGGCATTTATAATGCCCAATAAAACAAAATTAATATTCATTCATCAATTAATATTTTAAAAAATAAAATAAAAACGGACGGTCAAACATGTTGTGAGTGATGGCGTTGCATAGTCTGTCCACCAGAGGACGCTCTACAACGTCCCTGTTAGTGATGGCGTTGCATAGTCTGTCCACCAGAGGACGCTCTACAACGTCCCTGTTAGTGATGGCGTTGCACAGTCTGTCCACCAGAGGACACTCTACAACGTCCCTGTTAGTGATGGCGTTGCACAGTCTGTCCACCAGAGGACGCTCTACAACGTCCCTGTTAGTGATGGCGTTGCATAGTCTTTCCACCAGAGGACGCTCTACAACGTCCCTGTTAGTGATGGCGTTGCATAGTCTGTCCACCAGAGGACGCTCTACAACGTCCCTGTTAGTGATGGCGTTGCACAGTCTGTCCATCAGAGGACGCTCTACAACGTCCCTGTTAGTGATGGCGTTGCATAGTCTTTCCACCAGAGGACGCTCTACAACGTCCCTGTTAGTGATGGCGTTGCATAGTCTGTCCACCAGAGGACGCTCTACAACGTCCCTGTTGGCAACATTGATTATTTTTTGTTAATGTGTTTTTGTCAAAAGGACTTTAAGTTTCATATCTTAAATTTGTATTTTTCTACATTTTATTTATCAGAACTTTAATATATTTTGATGTTCTGTTGTGACAATAAAACAAATTATCATATTATTTTATTGAGAACTCATAAATAGCTACAAATAACTAATGTTGGGAAAATATTTTTGTTTTATATATTTTTTTAAATATATATCTGCATATCGGATTTTTAAATAAACAAATATTTGTGTCAGTATCGGCCTTAAAATCCTTTATTGGTCGCGCTCTAGTATCTAGTAAGCAGTAACTAGTCATTAAGTACCTATTTTTCTGTGCACCTTATTGTAAAGTGTTGCCGAAACTTTTACACTGTAAAACTTTAACAAATGTTAAAGGGATTGTTTTTGTGCAGAGATGCTCTGGAGGAGGACGACGACCTGGAGAAAGTTTTAAAGAAAGCTTTTTTAGACGTCGACAAGGCTCTGCATACACATCTCAGCTACTTCAACAACGGTGAGACACAAGAACACACACACACACACACACACACACACACACATATACACACACACATGCTTATATTTGTATGAGGGCATGCCCTGACAGTACCTAGGTAAGGACTACTAGCCAGTCAGGAGCAGAGTATGAGGGTCCTGACAGTACCTAGGTAAGGACTACTAGCCAGTCAGGAGCAGAGTATGAGGGTCCTGACAGTACCTAGCTAAGGACTACTAGCCAGTCAGAAGCAGAGTATGAGGGTCCTGACAGTACCTAGGTAAGGACTACTAGCCAGTCAGAAGCAGAGTATGAGGGCCCTGACAGTACCTAGGTAAGGACTACTAGCCAGTCAGAAGCAGAGTATGAGGGCCCTGACAGTACCTAGGTAAGGACTACTAGCCAGTCAGAAGCAGAGTATGAGGGTCCTGACAGTACCTAGGTAAGGACTACTAGCCAGTCAGAAGCAGAGTATGAGGGCCCTGACAGTACCTAGCTAAGGACTACTAGCCAGTCAGAAGCAGAGTATGAGGGTCCTGACAGTACCTAGGTAAGGACTACTAGCCAGTCAGAAGCAGAGTATGAGGACCCTGACAGTACCTAGGTAAGGACTACTAGCCAGTCAGAAGCAGAGTATGAGGGTCCTGACAGTACCTAGGTAAGGACTACTAGCCAGTCAGGAGCAGAGTATGAGGGCCCTGACAGTACCTAGGTAAGGACTACTAGCCAGTCAGGAGCAGAGTATGAGGGGCCCTGACAGTACCTAGGTAAGGACTACTAGCCAGTCAGGAGCAGAGTATGAGGGCCCTGACAGTACCTAGGTAAGGACTACTAGCCAGTCAGAAGCAGAGTATGAGGGCCCTGACAGTACCTAGGTAAGGACTACTAGCCAGTCAGAAGCAGAGTATGAGGACCCTGACAGTACCTAGGTAAGGACTACTAGCCAGTCAGGAGCAGAGTATGAGGGTCCTGACAGTACCTAGCTAAGGACTACTAGCCAGTCAGAAGCAGAGTATGAGGGCCCTGACAGTACCTAGGTAAGGACTACTAGCCAGTCAGAAGCAGAGTATGAGGGTCCTGACAGTACCTAGGTAAGGACTACTAGCCAGTCAGAAGCAGACCTATAACATGCAGAAAAAGACATATAACCCAATAAAGGACAGTGAGAAAGCCTAAAAGCGTAACATGAGAACTTTAAAGTGTCCTACAGTCTCTGGACGTGAATGCGAGTTAAATATGATTTGTTTATTTTTGGGCTGTTTAATTCGATTTGAACTATTCGATCGTGATTTAACGTCTTCCTCCCCAGCGTCGTTCGTGACGGCCGGAACCACGGCGACGGTCGCTTTGCTACGTGACGGCGTGGAGCTGGTGGTCGGCAGCGTCGGCGACAGCCGAGCGTTGCTGTGCCGGAAGGGACGAGCCGCCAAGCTCACCAAAGACCACACGCCGGAGCGCAAGGACGAGAGACACAGGTACGCAGGTTACTGTTTATGTTACATAATATGAAGGTGCTGTAGGGAGGACTGGGACAATCAACAGTCTCAGTCTCTCCCCCCCCTTTTTACTAAAGCCCAAAACAGTCTCCTAACCCCCTCACACGCAGTTAGTTAGTTTTATATAGACCTTAGTGGTCCCTAATACTGTATCTGAAGTCTTTTTTATATAGACCTTAGTGGTCCCCTAATACTGTATCTGAAGTCTCTTTTATATAGACCTTAGTGGTCCCTAATACTGTATCTGAAGTCTTTTTTATATAGACCTTAGTGGTCCCCTAATACTGTATCTGAAGTCTCTTTTATATAGACCTTAGTGGTCCCCTAATACTGTATCTGAAGTCTCTTTTATATAGACCTTAGTGGTCCCTAATACTGTATCTGAAGTCTCTTATAGACCTTAGTGGTCCCCTAATACTGTATCTGAAGTCTCTTTTATATAGACCTTAGTGGTCCCTAATACTGTATCTGAAGTCTCTTTTATATAGACCTTAGTGGTCCCTAATACTGTATCTGAAGTCTCTTTTATATAGACCTTAGTGGTCCCTAATACTGTATCTGAAGTCTCTTTATATAGACCTTAGTGGTCCCCTAATACTGTATCTGAAGTCTTTTTATATAGACCTTAGTGGTCCCCTAATACTGTATCTGAAGTCTCTTTTATATAGACCTTAGTGGTCCCTAATACTGTATCTGAAGTCTTTTTTATATAGACCTTAGTGGTCCCCTAATACTGTATCTGAAGTCTCTTTTATATAGACCTTAGTGGTCCCTAATACTGTATCTGAAGTCTTTTTATATAGACCTTAGTGGTCCCCTAATACTGTATCTGAAGTCTCTTTTATATAGACCTTAGTGGTCCCCTAATACTGTATCTGAAGTCTCTTTTTAGTCCCTTAGTGGTCCCCTAATACTGTATCTGAAGTCTCTTTTATATAGACCTTAGTGGTCCCTAATACTGTATCTGAAGTCTCTTTTATATAGACCTTAGTGGTCCCCTAATACTGTATCTGAAGTCTCTTTATATAGACCTTAGTGGTCCCCTAATACTGTATCTGAAGTCTCTTTTATATAGACCTTAGTGGTCCCCTAATACTGTATCTGAAGTCTCTTTTATATAGACCTTAGTGGTCCCCTAATACTGTATCTGAAGTCTCTTTTTATATAGACCTTAGTGGTCCCCTAATACTGTATCTGAAGTCTCTTTTATATAGACCTTAGTGGTCCCCTAATACTGTATCTGAAGTCTCTTTTATATAGACCTTAGTGGTCCCCTAATACTGTATCTGAAGTCTCTTTTATATAGACCTTAGTGGTCCCTAATACTGTATCTGAAGTCTCTTTTATATAGACCTTAGTGGTCCCTAATACTGTATCTGAAGTCTCTTTTATATAGACCTTAGTGGTCCCCTAATACTGTATCTGAAGTCTCTTTTATTGTTGATTTGACGGGGGGTTACTTCCTGGACGCGCGGCTCCTTTAA
>CM049389.1:19873113-19878113 GCA_026937815.1 Etheostoma perlongum | reverse complement strand
AAGTCCACACATCCACCACACCAGGGGGGGGTGTGGGCCAGAGCGGGAGGCCGACCGTGAGGCCTGAGCGTGGGCTCAGCCCTGGTCCGACCTCCCCTCTTCTCCCTGGAAGTCAGGTAGGTCACCAGGGGCACGGAAAAAACGACTGAGTAGTTTCCTGTTTCCTTGCTGCACCCAACCAGCCCTCGTGCCCTTTAGGGCCGTTTTACAGGTGTGTGTGTGTGTGTGTGTGTGTGGGGTGGGTAGTGGGGGAGTTGTGTACACAAAAACACATCTGAGTATTTTTTGTATTTTCTTTTCATTATACTTCTAGTTCACTAAGAGAAATGTTGTACTTTTTTACATACATGGGCGTAATTTATGGATTACCCCCCCCCATAAAAATTAATCAAAAGTGTGTGTGTGTGTGTGTGTGTGTGTGTGTGTGTGTGTGTGTGTGTGTGTGTGTGTCTCTGTCTGTGTGTGTGTCTCTGTCTGTGTGTCTCTGTCTGTGTGTGTGTCTGTCTGTGTGTGTCTGTGTGTCTCTGTCTCTGTGTGTGTCTGTGTTTCTGTCTCTGTCTGTGTGTGTGTGTCTCTGTCTGTGTGTGTCTGTCTGTGTGTGTGTGTGTGTGTTTCTGTCTGTCTGTGTGTCTCTGTCTGTGTGTGTCTGTGTGTGTCTGTGTGTCTCTGTCTCTGTGTGTCTGTGTGTCTCTGTCTGTGTGTGTGTGTCTGTCTGTGTGTCTCTGTCTGTGTGTGTCTGTCTGTGTGTCTCTGTCTGTGTGTGTCTGTGTGTCTCTGTCTCTGTGTGTCTGTGTTTCTGTCTCTGTCTGTGTGTCTCTGTCTGTGTGTGTGTGTGTCTCTGTGTGTCTGTGTGTCTGTCTGTGTGTGTGTGTCTCTGTCTGTTTGTCTCTGTCTGTGTGTGTCTGTGTGTCTCTGTCTCTGTGTGTCTGTGTTTCTGTCTCTGTCTGTGTGTCTCTGTCTGTGTGTGTGTGTGTCTCTGTCTGTCTGTGTGTCTCTGTCTGTGTGTGTCTGTGTTTCTGTCTCTGTCTGTGTGTGTGTGTGCGTCTGTGTGTGTTTCTCTGTCTCTGTCTGTGTGTGTGTGTGTGTGTGTGTGTGTGTGTGTGTGTGTGTGTGTGTGTGTGTAATACCTAAATCAGACACTGGAATTCTGTCCAATTTCATTACAGTGCAATATTTAATACTATACTAATAACTATAATAATATTTATATCTATTCTATCTATTTTATTCTTTTCGGCCTTTTCTATCTCTTCTATTCTATTTATTCTATTTTCTACCTTTTCTATCTCTTCCTGTTGAGAAGCAGAAGTAGTAGTAGCAGTAGCAGAAGTAGTAGTAGCAGAAGTAGTAGTAGCAGAAGTAGTAGTAGTAGTAGCAGTAGTAGTAGTAGTTCCTGTCAGTATTCAGTAAAGGTAGTTTTACTCTTGCTGTCGTGCAGCAGCGAACCGCGTTCTTCATGCTACTAAACTCAAACCTTATCAAGGTTTTACGGTTTTTATCATAGCGTCTGTAGTTCTGTCAGAGGTCAAAGTTCACCTTTCATGCTCTTCCCGTTACCCGTCGTAGAACTGGAGACGAGATCTGTGTGCGTACTGTAAATAAAGTTGTAAAACTTTTTAAGGTTTTTGTCGCCATTATCAAGTTTTTTTGCACAATTTTTTTGTTGCCTTTTCATATATTTTCTAAAGTTTTTGCAGCAGATGTACATATACTTTGTGTGTGTGTATATATGTGTGTGTGTATATAATATATATGTATGTATATACAGTATACATGTATGTTTGTGTGTGTATATATACTGTGTGTATATATAAACGTATACTATCTATCTATCTATCTATCTTATAAAGTTGTGTAACTTTATTTACAGGGAAGTTGCAGCCAACATTTCAACATTAATCCAAGTCTTTAACGCTCTGATGCAACATATACGAGCGGCTGTGACTCACACAGATTATTATATATATATATATATATATATATTATTATATATTATTATATATATTATTATTATATAACAGATTCCACGGTGCGGGAGAGGAGCGAGGCCTGAAGGCGTAGTCAGACTCCGCCGTGCGACTTGTTCCAGCCTGTATTCACCCCGCGTGGTTGTGCAACTCCAGGTCGTCCGTGGCAACTTGGAGGGCTTTGTGGTTTTTGCCTCCGGTCCCTGTTCTGCTGGGGCAGCTCAGTCCGGGTCGCCACGCGGCCGTACCACCTGACCCCTAAAAGGGAGGGGGACAGCAGGTCTTTCAACCTCTGGGACGCTTGGAAATCCCCATGCTCTTTGGTATGGGGGTGGCTGTAGCTCTGTCCGTAGGGAGTTGGGTTGGGAACCGGCGGGTCGCTGGTTCAAGTCCCCATACGGACCACAGTATGGTGGTGGACTGGAAGCTGGAGAGGTGCCAGTTGACCTCCTGCTAGGCCTCCACGAGTCTGGCAGAAATATGAATCACAATGTTTTTGCTTAGGATTGATATCACGATTCTCTGCCACGATGTTTTTGATCATAACAAAACAAATTGGCAGAACCAGACATAGATTTTTTTTTTTGTGGCATCTACAGCACATTGGGCATCACCAAAAGCCTGTAAACACAGATGATTATGATAGATAGACACAGAGGCTTCAATGAAGAGAAGGGGGGGAGCATTGCAGCGCTTCAAAACCTATTTTATACAGTCTGTGATTAAAACTCAGAAGAAAGTCACAGCGTTTGTGATGCAGTCGTCTCGTAAGATTAAATGAGAATCAAAGTCATAAAAAAAAAAAAAATCGAAGTTATTGAAAAATGTAATCGTGAACACGATTTTAATAACGGTTAATCGTGCAGGCCTACTCCTGGGCCCTGCCAAGGTGCTCTTGAGCAAGGCACCGAACCCCCAATTGGGGGCGCCTTTCCATGGGCAGCCCCCCTTCCCCCCCCTCAGTCTGACATCTCTGAGCATGTGTGTGTAGTTCAGGCCTGTGTGTAATGTGTGTGATAACAAGAGAGTGTAAAATTATTATTATTTTTAAATTAAAACTGGTACAGCTCCCATATACTTCCTCAGGCTTCTAAAAGTATTTAAAATTAACCTCAACTTTATTTCATATATATATATATATATATATACACTGTACATCTGTAAAATGAATTGAAAACACTGCTGTAAACACATCAGACAACACAATACCAGAGCCACATGTCTCCGCTTACGACAGAAAGACTCCAGAAATCAAAAGACTTAAAAATGGATTTTATCTGCATTTATTTTTTTTACAGATATGTCTGTGCATTTTTCTTATTTCCTTTTGAAAAGTGCACAGAAAAAAGCCAAAAAAAGTGTAAAATACAAAACATCTCAAATACAAAAACACACCCACACCAATCACACACATAAGTGATTAAAATAGCCCCCCATCAGCTTATAAGCAGCACTGTGGTGTTGGGACTCTGTGGTGTCGGGACTCTGTGGTGTTGGGACTCTGTAGTAGTGTCGGGACTCTGTGGTGTTGGGACTCTGTAGTAGTGTTGGGACTCTGTAGTAGTGTCGGGACTCTGTAGTAGTGTCGGGACTCTGTAGTAGTGTCGGGACTCTGTGGTAGTGTCGGGACTCTGTAGTGTCGGGACTCTGACTCTGTGGGGACTCTGTGGTGTCGGACTCTGTAGTAGTGTTGGGACTCTGTCTGTGGTGTCGGGACTCTGTAATGGTGTTGGGACTCTGTGGTAGTGTCGGGACTCTGTAATGGTGTCGGGACTCTGTGGTAGTGTCGGGACTCTGTAGTAGTGTCGGGACTCTGTGGTAATGGTGTCGGGACTCTGTAATGGTGTCGGGACTCTGTAATGGTGTCGGGACTCTGTAATGGTGTCTGGGACTCTGTAGTAGTGTCGGGACTCTGTAGTAGTGTCTGTGGTGTCGGGACTCTGTAGGTGTCGGGACTCTGTAGTAGTGTCGGGACTCTGTAGTAGTGTCGGGACTCTGTGGTGTCTGTAATGGTGTTAGTAGTGTCGGGACTCTGTGGTAGTGTCGGGGACTCTGTGGTAGTGTAATGGTGTTGGGACTCTGTAATGGTGTCACTCTGGACTCTGTAATGTGTGTCTGACTCTGTAGTGTCGGGACTCTGTGTCTCTGTAATGGTGTTGGGACTCTGTAGTAGTGTCTGGACTCTGTAGTGGTAGTGTTGGGACTCTGTTGGTGTTGGGACTCTGTAGTAGTGTCGGGACTCTGTGGTGTCGGGACTCTGTGGTGTCGGGACTCTGTAGTAGTGTCGGGACTCTGTTGTAGTGTTGGGACTCTGTAGTAGTGTCGGGACTCTGTGGTAGTGTCGGGACTCTGTAGGTGTCGGGACTCTGTTAGTAATGACTCTGTAGTGGTGTCGAGACTCTGTAGTAGTGTCGGACTCTGGTAGTGTTGGACTCTAGTAGTGTTGGTGGGACTTTTTGTTGGGACTCTGTAGTGTAACTCTGTTTCTAGTGTTGGGACTCTGTTGTAGTGTTGGGACTCTGTTGTAGTGTTGGGACTCTTATACGATGTCAATATTTAATTTCTTTCATAACGGTCTTAAAATGTCTCAAATTTGACAGAAACCAACCCTGATCAAAGATGAGTTTTGCTGTTGGTAGTAACTGCTGTTGAACATCGTCGTGTCTCAACATTTGCAGAGTGTGTCGTTAGAGTGATTTATTGTTGCGGATGACAAAGCACCCGCTCATGTCTAACTGTTGAGACCGTGTATCTGCAGACTTCCTGCTGTTTGGTGTGTTGTCAGATGTCTGCGCTTCTTCCTTTTCACCACTAGATGTCGCTGTTCACCCACACGGACGTTGCCCTCCAAGAAACACACACTTACACTTGTTTTGGCCTGTTATTTTTAATTTATTGGGCAATAAAGGTGGATTTTTGTTAACAAAATACACTCAGGACTTTTGATACACCCTCTATAACTATATTATTTGCATAATGTGTATACAAACCCTCTGTCTCTCTTACTATTTTATATATAGTTGCTCTCAGGAA
>CM049389.1:19850613-19868113 GCA_026937815.1 Etheostoma perlongum | reverse complement strand
TATACACCCCCCTATGTTAAAATACAGGGGCATAAGTATACACCCCCTATGTTAAAATACAGGGGCATAAGTATACACCCCCCCTATGTTAAAATACAGGGGGCATAAGTATACACCCCCTATGTTAAAATACAGGGGCATAAGTATACACCCCCTATGTTAAAATACAGGGGCATAAGTATACACCCCCTATGTTAAAATACAGGGGCATAAGTATACACCCCCTATGTTAAAATACAGGGGGCATAAGTATACACGCCCTATGTTAAAATACAGGGGCATAAGTATACACCCCCCTATGTTAAAATACAGGGGGCATAAGTATACACCCCCTATGTTAAAATACAGGGGCATAAGTATACACCCCCCTATGTTAAAATACAGGGGCATAAGTATACACCCCCCTATGTTAAAATACAGGGGCATAAGTATACACCCCCTATGTTAAAATACAGGGGCATAAGTATACACCCCCCTATGTTAAAATACAGGGGCATAAGTATACACCCCCTATGTTAAACTACAGACTCTCTTTCTGTCAGGTGGAGTTCGGCGTGAATGCGGAGGCGCAGAAGTTTCTGTCGAGGAGCGGCGAGACTCTGACGGCGGCCATTACCGCCTTCACCTCCGACATGAACACGCTGGTCAACAAAACCATCGAGGACACGATGGTCAACGCCAAGCAGTACGAGGCGGCCAGGTGAGAGACTACCTGCACCCAGCCACGAGAAGGGCTCGGGTTAGGGACGACACAGAAAGGCATTCTGGGAACTGTAGGAAAATGAGAGCCCGATGTTAGGCATCTCCCGATCTACTGGTAATAATAACCCTCATGTTGTCCTCGGGTCAAATTTGACCCGTTTACAGGTTTTTTATCACAAAAAATGGGCCTTCAAAATGTCCACATTAGAAATATCAAATAATTTAACAAAAACACATAGTCTGTCCACCAGAGGACGCTCTACAACGTCCCTGTTAGTGATGGTGTTGTATAGTCTGTCCACCAGAGGACGCTCTACAACGTCCCTGTTAGTGATGGCGTTGCATAGTCTGTCCACCAGAGGACGCTCTACAACGTCCCCTTTAGTGATGGTGTTGTATAGTCTGTCCACCAGAGGACGCTCTACAACGTCCCTGTTAGTGATGGCGTTGCATAGTCTGTCCACCAGAGGACGCTCTACAACGTCCCTGTTAGTGATGGCGTTGCATAGTCTGTCCACCAGAGGACGCTCTACAACGCCCCTGTTAGTGATGGCGTTGCATAGTCTGTCCACCAGAGGGCGCTCTACAACGTCCCTGTTAGTGATGGCGTTGCATAGTCTGTCCACCAGAGGACGCTCTACAACGTCCCTGTTAGTGATGGTGTTGCATAGTCTGTCCACCAGAGGACGCTCTACAACGCCCCTGTTAGTGATGGCGTTGCATAGTCTGTCCACCAGAGGACGCTCTACAACGTCCCCTTTAGTGATGGTGTTGTATAGTCTGTCCACCAGAGGACGCTCTACAACGTCCCTGTTAGTGATGGCGTTGCATAGTCTGTCCATCAGAGGACGCTCTACAACGTCCCTGTTAGTGATGGTGTTGCATAGTCTGTCCACCAGAGGACGCTCTACAACGTCCCTGTTAGTGATGGCGTTGCATAGTCTGTCCACCAGAGGACGCTCTACAACATCAAAAATAACACAATAATCATGTTATTTTTAGTATTTTATAAGGAAAATAGAAATAATGACACAAAAATTATCAATATAACTTTTTATGACATATTATATGAATGTCTAATCTGTCATTTGATGCCTTTTGGAGATTTTTCCATCTTTTCTTGGCTTCTTTATGCACATTAACACACATTCCTTCCTGGGGTCCCAAACGTTAGAGCCCCACTGTATTTTCCTGATATCGTGCAGCCTATTGTAACTTCCTCCTGATTTCAGGATGGAGTACGATGCGTACCGAGTGGACCTGGAGGAGCTGAACCTGGGGCCCCGGGACGCCGTCACCCTGCCCAAACTGGAGCTGGCCCAGAAGGACTTCCAGAGCCAGAGGGAGCGGTACCAGAGGGTCCGGGGCGGCCTGGCCGTCAAAGTCAAGCTGCTGCAGGAGAACAAGGCGAGGCGCTCAGATTGCAGACTCTGGTTGCAGTTGTTTCTGTCGCCGTTTACCTTTAAAACACACGTTTGTTTAACCTAGTAGTGGTTTTGGTGTTAGTGGTGTCACCGCCCGATGTGAGTCACACATGAGTCACTTTACGACAAGTAGCATACAAGATGCTAACGAGAGACTTCTGTAATGTCAACACAGTAAAAATGGACCTACTTAATGAAGTTGGTTCACTGCTTTTCTTAGCTACAAGTTATGCATTAAACACAACAAAGGCTGTCAGTTGAATGGTGTTTTGAGCTAACGTTAGCATCAAAACAACCATAGATAGCTACAACGTGTCTGAAATGACTGCTAGCTTAGCTACAAGTTAGAATCAAGCACAACAAAGGCTGTCAGTTGAATGGTGTTTCGAGCTAACATTAGCATCAGTCAACCATAGATAGCTACCACGTGTCTGAAATGACTGCTAGCTTAGCTACAAGTTAGCATCAAACACAACAAAGGCTGTCAGCTGAATGGTGTTTCGAGCTAACGTTAGCATCAGTCAACCATAGATAGCTACCACGTGTCTGAAATGACTGCTAGCTTAGCTGCAAGTTTCATCAAGCACAAAAAGGCTGTCAGTTTTTTTTTTAACTGAATGGTGTTTGGTGTTAGCATCAGTCAACCATAGATAGCTACCACGTGTCTGAAATGACTGCTAGCTTAGCTACAAGTTAGCATCAAGACAACAAAGGCTGTCAGTAATGGTCAACACAGTAAAATGGACCATAGATAGCTACCACGTGTTGAAATGACTGCTAGCTTAGCTACAAGTTAGCATCACACACAACAAAGGCTGTCAGGTGAATGGTGTTTTGAGCTAACGTTAGCATCAATCAACCATAGATAGCTACAACGTTTCTGAAATGACTGCTAGCTTAGCTACAAGTTAGCATCAAACACAACAAAGGCTGTCAGGTGAATGGTGTTTTGAGCTAACGTTAGCATCAATCAACCATAGATAGCAACGTTTCTGGAATGATTTCCATCTTCTGTTATTGTTTGTAATGGAAAACTTTATTATTTCATGGATTTCACAAATTTCAGTATGACAGTTATGTCGTAAACCGTTTAAATCTGAGCATGCACTCAAATCACATCGGGGACTGACAGTAGTCTCGCATTTCCAGCTCTGTGGAGTAAAGTCTGGCTACACCACAGATGCATTCTGGGATAGAAGAAAAGAAATGCTTCTTTAACCCTGGTGTTGTCTTCCCGTCAACCATGAAAAAACGCTTTTTCCCGACATTTTTGACACTTTTTCAATGTCGTTGGTGCTTTTTTTAAATGTTTTTTTTTCCCAAAATGATTTGATATTTCTAATATTGACATTTTACACTGAAGGCCCATTTTGTGTGATTTTAAAAAACAACATGAGGGTTCAACCAATAACAATGGTCTCGGGCGGCGCTAAGCTCCGGACGCAGCGACGGTGGCCTCTAACCTTCTCCTCCATGGGGGGTAACGCTCCTTGTGGCTTGTGGTGTTCATCTTATAGCCAAGCATCTCTAGGATCACTGTTGCTGTGGCGTACATCAGCTCGCTGGTCTCGCTTATGGCTTTAGCAGGGATGGTATGTAGTGCTGCATTCACATCTTCTAGCAGACTTTCAGAGGGTACTTTGTCACTTAGCCTTGGCAGTCTTGGTCGTTGTACTAGGCCCTAGGGGGTCCAGCTTGGCTATGATCTTCAATCGTAGGTCAGTCGCCCTTATGTTGAGTTCTGTTGTTATTGGGGCTTGGGACCCAATCTCTGAGTGTGGGGATGATGATGATGAAATCTCCCCGCTGACCTGTCGTCCTGGCTCCCCCCTTGCCGTAGCATATTTGTTGAGGATGGGTTTCGAAGCATCCATCCATCCCATATTCTCTGCATGTAACCCCTCTCACTGGGGTTGCTTGTATAGTAGCATTGCATCAGATCCAGATATATATATATATAGTGTACAGGAACATCTGCCACGAGTATGGGCTGGAAGTCCCAAGGTCAAAATGGAAGACACCTCCTAAGGTAGTCCAGAATGACCGAGCTAAGATCCTGTGGGACTTCAAGATCCAGACTGACAAACTGGTGATGGCTAACCAACCAGACATGGTGTTGATGGACAGACAGCAGAAGAAGGCAGTAGTGATAGATGTGGCGATCCCAAGCGACCGCAACATCAAGAAGAAGGAACACGAGAAGCTGGAGAAATACCAAGGGCTGAAAGAGGAGCTAGAGAAGATGTGGAAAGTAAGAGCAACAGTGGTGCCAGTGGTAATCAGAGGACTGGGGGAGGGGGGCTGGGACCCCCAAACTGGGAGAGTGGCTCCAGCGGGGGGGCTGGGACCCCCAAACTGGGAGAGGGGCTCCAGCTGATACCAGGTAAAACTTCAGAGGTCTCTGTCCAGAAGAGTGCAGTCCTAGGAACAGCTAAGATACTGAACCCTCAAACTCCCAGGCCTCTGGTAGAGGACCCGAGCTTGAGGATGACACACACCCCCCCACAAGGGGTGAGAGGGGGATTTTTTATATATATATAAATGCTTCAGCCCTAGTTTTGGTGAAATATAATCCATATTGCTGAGATATTGTACCTTATAATGATGCAAAATATTAATATTAATAAAAACATGGTTTGGTCTTATTTTCTCTGCAGGTCAAAGTCCTCCACAACCAGCTGTGGCTGCTGCACGGCGCCGTCGCTGCTCACAGTCTGTCGTGTCAGAAGTTCCTGGAGCAGAACATGCGCCAGGCCGGCGAACGCCTCCACCCCCCCGGCGTGGACGCCCCCTCCTGGCTGGAGGAGAGCTGACACCACCACGCACAGCAGCCAAAACACGCCACGTGGACGGGAGTGGGGTTCGAAGGATTGTTTTGTGATGAATAGACTAGAAATGTTCAGATGCATGTGGATTTTAGGGGGAGGTGGGTAGGGTCGGTTATTTATACCAAACAGGAATGGGAGCTTTTGGGCTTGGGATGGATTTCCAGCCTGTGCAAAGTGTTCACTACAACCATGAGCAGTTAGATACAGCAGTTTACTGGGAAATTAAGTGTTTTGGGTGTTAAATGGGCTCCTGTAAAGGATCGGTGCAATTTTGTCACTCTCCAGGTCTAAAAAGTTTAAAAACAAAGCTTTAAAAAAGATGTATTTTGAACTCTTAGCATGATTAATTTCTCAAGCGCGCTCTGTTTCTATGCTATAGGCTCGGGAAATGTGCATTTTTATCACTTTCCAGGTCTAAAATTGTCTTTAAGTCTAAAAAAAGCTTTGAAAAAGACGTATTTTGAACTCTTAGCATGATTAACTTCCCAAGAACGCTTTGTTTCTATACTAAAGAAACGGAAAATGTGCAATTTTATCACTTTCCAGGAGAAGAAATGTCCAAAAGTCATAAAAGGTTTTGAAAAATATGTATTTTGAACTCTTAGAGAGCGTTCTTTGGGAAGTTAATCATGCTCATGTTCAAAATCTGTCTTTTTCAAAGCTTTTTTTTTTAGACTTTTGGACATTTTTAGACCTGGAAAGTGACAAAATTGCACATTTTCTGAACATTTAGTATAGAAACAGAGCGTTCTTGGGAAGTTAATCATGCCGTTTCTATACTAAAGGAACAGAAAATGTGCAATTTGATCACTTTCCAGGTCTAAAAATGTCCGTAAGTCAAAAAAGCTTTAAAAAGACGTATTTTGAACTCTGAGCATGATTAACTTCCCAAGAACGCTCTCTAAGAGTTCAAAATACGTCTTTTTCAAAGCTTTTATAAAACTTTTGGACATTTCTACATCTGGAAAGTGATAAAAATGCACATTTTTCGTTCCTTTAGTATAGAAGCAGAGCGTTCTTGGGAAGTTAATCATAATAAGAGTTCAAAATATGTCTTTTTCAAAGCTTTTTTTAAACTTATGAACATTTTTAGACCTGGAAAGTGATAAAATTGCACATTTTCTGAATAGTAGTAGTAGTATAGAGCGTTCTTGGGAAGTTAATCATGCTGTTTCTATACTAAAGGAACAGAAAATGTGCATTTTTATCACTTTCCACATCTAATAATGTCCGTAAGTCTAAAAAAAGCTTTGAAAAAGACGGATTTTTAACTCTTAGCATGATTCACTTCCCAAGAACGCTCTGTTTCTATACTAAAGAAACGGAAAATGTGCATTTTTATTTTATTTAGCATAGAAACAGAGCGTTCTTGAGTAGTTAATTATGCTAAGAGTTCAAAATACGTCTTTTTAAAGCTTTTTTTAAACTTATGGACATTTTTAGACCTGGAAAGTGATAAAATTGCAAATTTTCTGAATAGTAATGGTAGTATAGTGCGTTCTTGGAAAGTTAATCATGCCGTTTCTATACTAAAAGCTCAGAAACTGTGCAATTTTATCACTTTCCACATCTAATAATTCCACACTAATAATGTCCAAAAGTCTAAAAAAAAGCTTTGAAAAAGACGGATTTTGAACCCTTAGCATGATTCACTTCCCAAGAACGCTCTCTAAGAGTCCAAAATACGTCTTTTTCAAAGCTTTTTTTAAACTTATGAACATTTTTAGACCTGGAAAGTGATAAAAATTGCACATTTCCCGAGCCTATAGCATAGAAACAGAGCTTCTTGAGAAATTAATCATGCTAAGAGTTCAAAATACATCTTTTTAAAGCTTTGTTTTTAAACTTTTGGACATATTTTGAACTCTGAGCATGATTACCTTTTCTAAAAGGTTTTATACACTCAGAAAAAAGCACTTCTCTGTTTCTAAAATAACTGTGTCAATGGTAAAAATGCATAACACTTTCTGTTATATTGTAAATTAACAGAAATATTCCTGTGAGTTACGTATAAGGGACAATTTCTGTTCAAATTTACAGTCATACAACTGTTAATTTACAGATATTTCTGTCATTTTTTTGACGATTTGGAAAGAAAAAGAAAAATCCCCAATTTCTGATATAAATTGGGATTTTCTTTCCAAATCCTCCAAAAATAATACCTTGGATGGTTCCCTACAACGCGCTTCACAATTAAACTAAATGATCAGGTCAATACTTTCATTTCATTCCTTTTTTCTTCAATTTTATAGCAAAAAAACAATAAAATAACGTTAAAAAAAGTGACAAATGTCTGGAAAAGATTCACAAAACCGCCTCGTTTACATGTATGAAGGGCATAGTGATCAATATGGAGACATCAGACATATCTATACTGTGTGTATATATATATATATATATATATATATATATATATCTTTTCAGTTCTCGGCTCTCTCCAACAAAAAACGTCAAAAAACTCACATTTATTTTGTTAGAAATTGTGACAAAAACGTCGGGAAAAAGCTTCAAAAACGTCGAGAAAAGTCCCAAATGTCGGAAAAAGCGACTAAAGTGTCGAAAAAAAACAAAAACGTTAAAAAAAAGTTTCTATTTTTAAGTTTGACCCAGAAAAACCGAATTTCTCGGCCGACGGGAAGACGACGCCCAGAAAGGATCCCGTTCTTTATTTCTTTTTTTATTTGGTATACTATTACGGTTTAACCCTCGTGCACTATTACGGTTTAACCCTCGTGCACTATTACGGGTTAACCCCGTGCACTATTACGGGTTAACCCCCGTGCACTATTACGGGTTAACCCTCGTGCACTATTACGGGTTAACCCCGTGCACTATTACGGGTTAACCCGTGCACTATTACGGGTTAACCCCCGCACTATTACGGGTTAACCCTGCACTACGGGTTAACCCCCGTGCACTATTACGGGTTAACCCTCGTGCACTATTACGGGTTAACCCCCGTGCACTATTACGGGTTAACCCCCGTGCACTATTACGGGTTAACCCCCGTGCACTATTACGGGTTAACCCTCGTGCACTATTACGGGTTAACCCCGCACTATTACGGGTTAACCCCGTGCACTATTACGGGTTAACCCTCGTGCACTATTACGGGTTAACCCCGTGCACTATTACGGGTTAACCCCGTGCACTATTACGGGTTAACCCTCGTGCACTATTACGGGTTAACCCTCGTGCACTATTTTAACCCCTGCACTATTAAATGGGTTAACCCCCATCGTGCACTATTAACCCCGTGCACTATTACGGAGTTAACCCTCGTGCACTATTACGGGTAAACCCCGTGCACTTTTTAATGTTGTGGGTGCTTTTTTTAAATGTTTTTTGGAAGTGTTTTGATATTTTTTATGTTGACATTTTCAGCATATTTCGACTTTTTTTTATTTTTATTTTTTTTACTAAAAACGGGTCAATTTGAGCCGAGACAACACAACGGTTAGAAGGATCAGCGTTAGCCAATTAACATTAATTAAGAAGGTTTCGACTCTTTCGGAGTCTTTTGAATTTTTTGTGTTTTTTTTTTCCCAAATGTTTAAAGCTTTTTTAATTTTTTTTTTTTTAATTTTACATTTGTCACATTGTTGTCATTTTTGTCACTTTTTTCAACATCTTTTCACATTTCTGCCACTTTATTTCACATTTGATCACATTTTAGTCACTTTTATTGACATTTTTCTCTCTTTTACCAACTGTTTTTTCTCCAAATGCTATAAAAAGGACAAAAAAACACCCAAATTCAATGAAAGTAGTGAACTGATTATTAATTTAACGTGTGAGGAGCGATGTTGGGAACCATCCATGTTACTTTTTTGAACATTTTGGCCGTCTTTTTCGACCCTTTTGAATCTTTCCTCCAATGATTTTGTCTCTTTTTCAACGTTTGTCGACTCTTTCTGAGCCTTTTGAAGTTTTTGTGGGTTTTCCCCCAAATTTTTAAAGCTTTTTTATTAAATATATTTGTCACTTTTTTGACATTTTTGTTACTTTTTTCAACATCTTTTCACATTTCTGTCACTTTTTTTAAAATCTTTTTACATTTTTGTCACTTTATTTCACATTTGATCACATTGAGTCACTTTTATTGACATTTTTCTCTCTTTTACCAACTGTTTTTTCTCCAAATGCTATAAAAATGACAAACACCCAAATTCAATGAAAGTACTTAATTTAACGTGTGAGTTTTTAAAGCTTTTTTAAAATATATTTGTCACTTTTTTGACATTTTTGTTACTTTTTTCAACATCTTTTCACATTTTTGTCACTATATTTGACATTTGTTCACATTTTAGTCACTTTTATTCACATTTTTCTCTCTTTTACCAATTGTTTTTTCTCCGAATGCTATAATTTATTTAACGTGTGAGGAGCGTTGTCGGGAACCATCTACGTTACCTTTTTTAGACAATTTGTTTGAAAGAAACCCAAATTTCTAATATATAGAAACTTTTTGGAAAGGGGTCAGATTTGACCCGAGGACACCAGGAGGGTTAAGGGTTAAAAAGGGGACGTCTCCTTTATATTTAAATTATAAACGCCAAAGAAAGGACCAAAATGAAATTATTTTAATGTTTATATGTATTGTATCTGCCAAATAAATCTATGAAAAGCCAAAAATATGACGGCTATTTATTTAAAAAGAAACTTTTTGTATTTGAACATGGGGGGGTATACATGTTTACAGGTAATAATGATGATTTTAACATGAACGGTATATTGCCCCTGTATTTTAACAGGGGGTGTATACTTATGCCTCCTGTAAACATAGGGGGTGAACTAATAAGTCTTTTATGGGGGTGTATATATGCCCCCCTGTATTTTAACATAGGGGTGTATACTTATGCCCCTGTATTTTAACATAGGGGGTGTATACTTATGCCCCCTGTATTTTAACATAGGGGGTGTACTTATGCCCCTGTATTTTAACATAGGGGGTGTATACTTATGCCCCCTGTATTTTAACATAGGGGGTGTATACTTATGCCCCTGTATTTTTTAACATAGGGGTGTATACTTATTTTTTAACATAGCTTATGCCCCTGTATTTTAACATAGGGGTGTATACTTATGCCCCCTATTTTAACATAGGGGGTATTTTAACATAGGGGGTGTATACTTATGCCCCTGTATTTTAACATAGGGGGTGTATACTTATGCCCCTGTATTTTAACATAGGGGGTGTATACTTATGCCCCCTGTATTTTAACATAGGGGGTGTATACTTATGCCCCTTATTTTAACATAGGGGGTGTATACTTATGCCCCCTGTATTTTAACATAGGGGTGTATACTTATGCCCCTGTATTTTAACATAGGGGTGTATACCCCCTGTATTTTAACATAGGGGGTGTATACTTATGCCCCTGTATTTTAACATAGGGGGTATACTTATGCCCCCTGTATTTTAACATTGTATACTTATGCCCCTGTATTTTAACATAGGGGGTGTATACTTATGCCCCTGTATTTTAACATAGGGGGTGTATACTTATACCCCTGTATTTTAACATAGGGGGTGTATACTTATGCCCCTGTATTTTAACATAGGGGGTGTATACTTATGCCCCTGTATTTTAACATAGGGGGTGTATACTTATGCCCCTGTATTTTAACATATGCCCCTGTATTTTAACATAGGGGGTGTATACTTATGCCCCTGTATTTTAACATAGGGGGTGTATACTTATGCCCCCTGTATTTTAACATAGGGGGTGTATACTTATGCCCCCTGTATTTTAACATAGGGGGTGTATACTTATGCCCCCCTGTATTTTAACATAGGGGTGTATACTTATGCCCCTGTATTTTAACATAGGGGGTGTATACTTATGCCCCTGTATTTTTAACATTATTATGCCCCCTGTATTTTAACATAGGGGGTGTATACTTATGTATTTTAACCCCCTGTATTTTAACATAGGGGGTGTATACTTATGCCCCTGTATTTTAACATAGGGGGTGTATATGCCCCTGTATTTTAACATAGCCCCTGTATTTTAACATAGGGGGTGTATATTTAACTTATGCCCCCTGTATTTTAACATAGGGGGTGTATACTTATGCCCCCTGTATTTTAACATAGGGGGTGTATACTTATGCCCCTGTATTTTAACATAGGGGGTGTATACTTATGCCCCTGTATTTTAACATAGGGGGTGTATACTTATGCCCCTGTATTTTAACATAGGGGGTGTATACTTATGCCCCCTGTATTTTAACATAGGGGGTGTATACTTATGCCCCTGTATTTTAACATAGGGGGTGTATACTTATGCCCCTGTATTTTAACATAGGGGGTGTATACTTATGCCCCTGTATTTTAACATAGGGGGGTGTATACTTATGCCCCTGTATTTTAACATAGGGGGGTGTATACTTATGCCCCTGTATTTTAACATAGGGGGGTGTATACTTATGCCCCCTGTATTTTAACATAGGGGGTTTGTATTTTAAGGAAGAACATGTATTTTTTATAATACATTATTCATTCATAAAGAAAATTGGTGTCCTTAAAGGTTGGATTTTTCCTAATTTTTTTAATTAAGGCGTTAAGATAAATTCCCAAAAGATGGATTTCTTTGTGTTATTTTCTTTTTAGTCGACTTTAGCACAGGTTCAGTTATTTCTCATGTGTTAAATCTTCTTTCTCCTCTTCAGATATGAGGGGCTTCCCACAAACACACTTCAGGTTTTTACCTTCCTCTCCTTTACTCTTCTACCTTTCTTAAACTACTGCAAAACAACATGGGGATCTTCTTTTTCTCCCTCTGGTTAAATTAGACGATAGAAACCATATGTGCCGTTAGCTTTGCCATTGACGCCGTACTGTTGTTTTTTGGTAGCTGTAGTGCCAAGACCGTGATACCTATAGGTATGAGCTCCCTAAAAAGACGTTAAAACTTGAAAGACGTGAGTCTGCACACCTGCAGAACTTCACTTCATCTCGAGTTAAAGTTTATTTGAAAGAGTGCAGCTAAAACAAAATGTATTTTATAAAAAGAACATCAAAAAGCAAATGATGGATAAGGTGTTATTTAGTGTTTTTCAAGGTGTACATGCACCACAGACTCTCAGTGTGTGTGTGTGTGTGTGTGTGTGTGTGTGTGTGTGTGTGTGTGTGTGTGTGTGTGTGTGTGTGTCTTTAAATGGAGTGACTTTAGAATAGGACATTGGTCTGTTTGTAGTTCTGTTGCTGCGATTGTTTTGAAAGAGGCAATTACTGTATTTACCCGGCAACCGCGACAAACAAACCTGTTTCTACCGTGTGTGTGCGTGTGTGTGTGTGTGTGTGTGTGTGTGTGTGTGCGCTTGCGTGCGCGTGTGTGTGCATGTGTGTTGCATCCAGGCTCATTTTCACAAACATGATAGCTTTTCTCACAACAAAAACTCTCTCTGTTTCTCGGTCTCTGTCTCTCTCTCTCTCTGTCTCTGTGTCTCTCTCTCTGTCTCTGTGTCTCTCCCTCTGTCTGTCGTCTCTCTCTCTCTCTGTCTCTGGTCTCTCTCTGTCTGTCTGTCTCTCTCTGTCTCTCTCTCTGTCTCTCTCTGTCTCTCTGTCTCTCAGTCTCTCTCTCTCTCCCTGTCTCTCGGTGTCTCTCTCTGTCTCTCTCTCTCTCTCCCTGTCTCTCGGTCTCTCTCTATCTGTCTCTCTCTCTCTCTGTCTCTCAGTCTCTCTCTCTCTCTGTCTCTCTGTCTCTCAGTCTCTCTCTCTCTCCCTGTCTCTCAGTCTCTCTCTGTCTCTCTCTCTCTCTGTCTCTCAGGTCTCTCTCTATCTGTCTCTCTCTCTCTCTCTCTCTCTCTCTCTCTGTCTCTGTCTCTCAGTCTCTCTCTCTCTCCCTGTCTCTCTCTCTCTCTGTCTCTCCCTCTGTCTGTCTCTCTCTCTCTCCCTGTCTCTCTCTCTCTCTGTCTCTCCCTCTGTCTGTCTCTCTCTCTCTCTCTCTCTCTCTCTCTCTCTCTGTCTCTCTGTCTCTCAGTCTCTCTCTCTCTCTCCCTGTCTCTCTCTCTCTCTGTCTCTCTCTCTCTGTCTCTCTCTCTCTGTCTCTCTCTCTCTTCTTTTTTAAGTGATACATCTTTGGACTCAGTGTGAAAAGTGTTGATTAACTTGTTAGTCGTCTGGACTATTTCTTATTACAGAAGAAACAAAGTTACATCTAAAGTAAAGTTGTGTCTGTGTGTGTGTGTGTCTGTGTGTGTGTGTGTGTGTGTGTGTGTGTGTGTGTGTGTGTGTGTGTGTCTGTCTGTGTGTGCGTAGCAAAGTAGAAAGTGACATGAAAAGAAAAAAACTCACGTAAAGTGCAAGTAGGCCTCAACAAGTACACACACACACACACACACACAGTACTTATTGTACTTAGTTACATTTCTACTTGTACTCTTGTACATCTCAGAGGTAAATGTTGTACTTTTTACTCCTCCACGTTGGTCTGACAGCTTCTCTTCCTCCTCTTCCTCTTCTTCTCCAGTGAGAACCTCGTATCTCCAGATGTGTTGATGTTGGATGTTTGTGATAATGTGAAGGATGAAGTTTTGGGTAATCTCTCCTCCTTCTTTAAACTGCTTAAAGTCTATAAAAAGCCTCTCGGATCAGCTGGAAAATGCATCGTCACAAAATATCATACATGCTCAACATTAGCGTGTAGCTCGTGAAACCGTGGTGTGAGCGAGGAGGGATGACGACTGACTGACCGGTTATTTTGCCAAGGGCGGGGCTGGTAGCGTTTATCTGGGCCGAACACACACACACACACACACACGCACATGCACACACACACACAGTGAGTAAAGTTGACATTAAACAACAGTGTGTTCTAGCCATAGACAGTGAAAGAAAGGTGCTAGCAGGTGGGTGTGAAAGCATCGAGTCAGGAGCGAATGACTCAAGTCATTACGCATGCGCAGGCTACCTTGTGTGTGTCTCTCTCTCTCTCTCTCTCTCTCTCTCTCTCTCTCTCTCTCTCTCTCTCTCTCTCTCTCTCTCTCTCTCTCTCTCTCACAGCCGGTGTCAGTGTGCCTGTCGGCTGCGTTGCGTGCGCTGCGTGTGGATGCCAACTGGAGTCAAATTGGATCAGTAAATCCTGTTTTTCTGTAAATTTGGACATTTCCGAAGGGAGGTTTGGCGCGGGAGAATCCGCGGCGCTGGAGCCGCACACTCCGGTAAGTTCAACCGGGAATTTCACCCAACACTTTCTTCTTTTTAAGGGCCTGTTCATTACAGTGTGAAAGGGAGTTCACGTCGGTGCTGATCGGAATGAACTGTGCACATTAACAGGCTGTTTAACACAGTCGAACTTCATGCCAACCAGACTACACTCACATTTTCACAGTTTTTGGAAGGAGCCCGGGCAACCAGCCTGTGTAGTCTTCCTTTAGTGGTTCATTTTGTGATGTCCAATCTCTAGAACAATTCGGCATCTTGTATGTGACACTTTAACTGACTTTAAGGTGTCATATTCCTAATATTTGTTTTCGAGTCTTATTGGTCTGTGGTAGGCTAAAGCAATAATACTTCTGGAGTTTCCCCTCTAATTTATTTTTAATGTATTTAACTCAACAGAGAGTATTTATTTTGGGTTTGCGGATCTATATGAAGCTTCCTCTCCCTTGGTATTCTTACAATATTTAAACTATTGTCTATTGTTTGTGAAATTTATGTCCCTTTGGTACTCCTACAATATTCATGGTGCTCAGTGACCATGGAGAGACTTACAGTTCGTCTTTGCTGCTCAAAATCAAGTTTATTTCTACTGTATTTATGAAATGTTAACCCTCTAAAATATCCATATCGTGTCTGTTTATGAGTTATAACTGACATTATGATGCTTTTATCTTCATTTTATATCTCTTTTTGTATTATTAAAACAACGAAAATGTGCAGTAGTGTCCCAAATACCACTATGGCCACACCGATTGGTTGGGGTTGGGCATCTGACCTCGAGCGGATAAGGTTAGGAGTCCATTGGTTGGGGGATAGGACCTGTACAAATGGGGGGGGACTCACCTATGTTGTTTGTGCGCACAGTTTATAGAAATAAAGGAATATTTTGTTTTTAATTGTGTTTCTTTAGAAATAAACAACGGACAAACAGAGTCTTTAAATGCTTCAGATGTAAAGTTATTCGCTGTGGCGCCAAACTGAATGGGAGTCAATGGGATGCTAACTGCAGGTGATGGCTTCGTAGCATTAAAATGGCGCCATGGGAGCTACGATTAGAGAGGAGAGGCTGACCCCCTTGGCTTAATCGTAACAAAACCGCACGGTTGAATTTCAGCCTGCATGCACGTTTTGTAGTCTAAACAGAGCAGCTGATACAGGTTTTAAGAGAGGCTAACCCGTTAGCGGACTAGCTAACGGGTTAGCAGGCCTACTAGACTCAGCTGCTCGATGGTGTCTTAAGCCCCCAACGAGGGCTTCAAGGCGGCGCTGCGACCGTCGTCTGCAACCATAACCATTGCCTAATGGTGGGGGGGGGGGTTTACCAGATGCCTCCCGATACGATATCATCACGATAGTTCTGCCACGATACAATATTATTGCGATTTTAAACATATTCTGCGATATATTGTAATTTATAACCTTTTTTCCCCAAATTCAAATGATGTCCCCAAAAACATGTGTTTCATCTAAAAAGAAACATTTCTCAGTTTGTTAATTCACTTCTATGTTATTGCTGCAAAATGGGACAAACTGACCAACACATATATAATAAAAGAATCCATTATTGGTGCCTGTGTCTTGCTACTGAAAATATCGCAATAATATGCTGTATCGGTTTTATTTCCTAATCCTAGGACATTATAGGCAGCGCTACCTGCAAGGCGACGCTGGGGGCTGTAATGTGGTACTTTGTACGTTATATTACGTACAGGTCCAGTCAGAATATGGCAGAAACCTGTGCTTTAAAAATAATTGAGAATCGAATTGAATCGTGATTTTAGTCACAAAGTTTAGACACAAAGTTTACAAAAATGTAATTGAATCAAGGATTTGGAGAATTGTGACACCCCTAATGTCACAATATTTATGTCACAATGCAATATTTCAATGCTTTTGTCATGATAAGAAGTCATCACAATACGTATGCCACGATACAATATTTTCACAATACTTGTGTCACGATACAATATCATCGCTGTGCTTGTTCCACAATACAATATAGTTTACTTATGTCACGATACAATATCATTGTGATACTTGTGTCACGATATGGTATCGTTGTGATACTTGTGTCACCATATGGTATCATCGCAATACTGATGTCGCGATGTGATATCATCGTGATACTTATGTCACGATACAATATCATTGTGATACTTGTGTCACGATATGGTATCATCGCAATACTTATGTCACGATATGATATCGCCGTGATACTTGTGTCACGATATGGTATCATCGCGGTACTTGTGTCGCGGTGTGATATCATCGTGATACTTATGTCACGACACAATATCATCGTGATGCTTATGTCACAGTGTGGTATCGTCGTGATACTTATGTCACGACACAATATCATTGTGATGCTTATGTCACGATACAATATCATCGCAATGCTTATGTCACGGTGTGGTATCGTCGTGATACTTATGTCACGGCACGATATCATGGTGTTGCTTATGTCGCGATATGGTGTCATCACGATGCATATGTCACGATACGATATCATCACGCTACTTATGCCATGATGCGATATCATCGTGACGTTTATGTCACGACACAAAATCATCACGATACTTTTGTCACAATATCATCGCAATCGTATCGCGACATAAGTACCGCAATGATACTGCATCATCATTGCGGTACTTATGCCACGATATGTGATATATGTCACGAGGGATTTTAAACATATTGCAATATATTACACTTTATTACAATGAAATATTGTTCATCTCACTTTGTCAAGCAGACAGACTGACCAACACGTATATACTCGGCGCGTGTGTGTGTGTGTGTGTGTGTGTGTGTGTGTTGCGCCCGACCGACCCCCTGACCCGCCTGGACCTCCGATGCAGATACAGCAGGGTGACATTTTAGATACACCGCGCTGTTTGTCTGTCTGTCTCTCGCTTTCTGTCCCCATGGTGACCCCCGAGAACGATGCTCAGCCAGACTGTAAAAAAAACAGCAGTATACCTAATCTCTCTCTCTCTCTCTCTCTCTCTCTCTCATTCTCGCTCACTCTCTCTCTCTCTCTCTCGCTCACTCTCTCTCTCTCTCTCTCTCTCTCTCTCTCTCTGTGTGTGTGTTAAGAAAAGGAGGGATCAGTCACTCTAAGAGATTTCGGGGGATTCAGAACCCAAAAACCTTTGATGCTAATGTTTAAAAAGATGTTCTGAGCCTCATCAATGTGGGGGTCCTCACTTCACCCCGACATCACAACACACACACACACACACACACACACAGACACACACACAGAGACAGACACACAGAGAAAGACACACACACACAGACACACAGAGAGAGACACACACGTGTTTACTTTTGTTTGCTGGTAAATAAGACGGAGGCCTTCTTCTCCTCAGGGAGTT
>CM049389.1:19820613-19843113 GCA_026937815.1 Etheostoma perlongum | reverse complement strand
TGCGTGAACTATTGTGCTTTGAATAAAATACTTAAAAAAATATATGTCTGCTTATAAAATAAATGCAAACTATAGGCCACCTGGTGCCGTCCACAAGCTTCTACTTTTCAAAATAAAATACTTTTTTTTTTACTCTGGAAAATTATTTGCGATTTCATATTTTTGACCCTCTGAATTTACCGTTGGACACATCTCGGCATGAGACGAGATGGCATGACACGGGACGCTCCAGGCTGCAGCCATACCCGTCTCGCTCTACCTGCCAGCCACAAGCCAGCCGTGCACGCTCCGACGCACGCTCACGTGTTTCCTCTCCGACAGGTGGAGAAGCTGAAGGCGTACCAAGGAGACATCTCCAAGCTCTCATTGGCCGATTCCTTCGTCTACCTGCTGGTCCAGCTCCCCAGGTGAGAGACTTCAGATCCAGTATCATGGACCTCTAAGGTCTAAAGAGACTTCAGATACAGTATTAGGGGACCACTAAGGTCTATATAAAAGAGACTTCAGATACAGTATTAGGGACCACTAAGGTCTATATAAAAGAGACTTCAGATACAGTATTAGGGACCACTAAGGTCTATATAAAGAGACTTCAGATACAGTATTAGGGGACCACTAAGGTCTATATAAAAGAGACTTCAGATACAGTATTAGGGGACCACTAAGGTCTATATAAAAGAGACTTCAGATACAGTATTAGGGGACCACTAAGGTCTATATAAAAGAGACTTCAGATACAGTATTAGGGGACCACTAAGGTCTATATAAAAGAGACTTCAGATACAGTATTAGGGGACCACTAAGGTCTATATAAAGAGACTTCAGATACAGTATTACATATATACTATAGTATTTAATTATATATTCTATTTAATTTCACGTCACTTATTCAATCACATTGCAATATTTTTGTACTATGGCCACATAACTTTACTTAACAATATCTTTTATATAAAGCCACTTTACATTCATTTAGTACTTTTTGCACATTATCTGTTGTCTAAAAGACCTAAAATGTCCACAAAATGCATCAAATGTTAACTAAAGACCTAAAACGTCCACCCGCTGGATCCTTAATGTCCTGTCCTCTGCGTCTGCAGCTACGCGGTCCGCATCGAGGCCCTGCTGCTGAAGAAGGAGTTCCCCGGAGCGTGCGAGGTCCTGCAGCAGAACATCAACGTCCTGCGCTCCGCCACCCGAGGTAACAACGGCTGCTTTATTTATTTTAGATTTTTACTTTTTTATTATTCAGCCCTCGTGTCGTCTTCCCGTCAAAATTGAAAATCAACACTTTTGTTTTTGCTTTTTATCGATTTTTTTTTTTTTTTTTTTTTTTTTTTTCTGACGTTTTTGTCCCTTTTTTCATCACTTTTGACACTTTTTTTTGATGTTTTCAACCACTTATTAACTTTGGCTTTACAGTTATTTTTGGAATTTATGGTCAATAAACCTCATTAATAGGAAATTATACCTAATGTTTGACTTAGAAAAGCAGAAATTAGGAATTATTGAGACTAAAATTAAAGGAATGGATGTTGATGATAATCACAGACTGGAATATGTCAACTTTTACTCAATACTATTTCAAAAACACTTCCATTTGTTTTACAATGCTATAAAATTGAATAAGACGCCCCGAAATGAATAAACACAAAATAACCCCCCAAATCACCAAAAAAGTGTTGTTTTTTTTCATAACATGGGCACTTTAAACATGGGTATCGAGTTGGGAATTGAGCATATCGTAACAGAGGAAGACGATCCAGCACGTTCACTTCTGTATTTCTTAAAAAAAGACACAAAATAACCCCCCAAATCCCAGAAAAAGTGATTTTTTTTTTTTTTCACAATATGGGGGCACTTTAAGACTTTGGAGGGCCACCCCACCCCGACTCTGTCACGGGGCCCGACCCTGTTGAAGATCCCTTTTCTAGGATCTTTAAAACATCGCATCACGGTTCATTTTTATCGCTCCCAGTTGCAATATTTACACATTTAATGTCCATTTTTAAGGATTCCCGATGCATCGTTGCGTCCCCACTCAACATCCGGTCCAGGGGAAGGGGGTCCGGCCCGGTCCGGACGCTCTCCCCGAGGTTTTACCTGAAATATGCAGCAGAAAGATAAGGAGAGATAGATAAAGACTAACCCCAGACTCTTTCTTAGAGACTCCAGCAGGCGTAAAGCTCTTCATCATCGGTCTCACACACACCTTCATCATCGGTCTCACACACACCTTCATCATCGGTCTCACACACACCTTCACTATTCACACACACACACACACACCTTCACTAACACACACACCAGTCAAACTAACACCTTCACTATTTATAGCAGAGCGGGAACTTGATAACTGTCGGGATTGTTAACTAAGCTGTCACACACACACACACACACACACACACACACATAACACATAACACACACGCTGTCACGCAGAGACACACACACACACACACATAACACATAACACACACGCTGTCACGCAGAGACACACACACACACACACACACATAACACATAACACACACGCTGTCACGCAGAGACACACACACACACACATAACACATAACACATAACACACACGCTGTCACGCAGAGACACACACAACACACACACACACACACATCCACACTGTCACGCAGACACATACACACACACACAACACTGTCACGCAGACACACACACACACACAACACTGTCACGCAGACACACACACACACACAACACTGTCACACAGACACTTACACACGCACACACTATACACACACACACACACACACACACACACACACACATACAGTGTCACACACACACACACACTGTCACGCAGACACATCCAAATGAAGTTGTTTCATCTCCTCCAGAGTTGATGAGCTGTGAGGAACTCCACGCTGTTCTCCACCTGGTGCTGCAGGCCGGAAACATCCTCAACTCTGTGAGTGGGGGGCTGGGGAGGGAGGTGTGAGGGGGGGAGAGAGAAAGTGAGAGAGAGAGTGGGGGAGGAGGTGGGGAGAGAGAGAGAGAGAGGGGGGAAAGGAAGGGAGAGAGGGGGAGAGAAAGGATGGGAGTGGGAGAAAGAGAGGAGGTGAGGGGGGTGAGAGAAAATCTCGTTAAGAACTCGTCTCGGTGTTCTTGACTACTGAATGTCACCTAAACCCACAATATCTGTGTGTGTGTGTGTGTGTGTGTGTGTGTGTGTGTGTGTGTGTGTGTGTGTGTCTGTGTGTGTGTGTGTGTGTGTGTGTGTGTGTGTGTGTGTGTGTGTGTGTGTTGCAGGGAGGTTATGCAGGAAACGCAGTGGGTTTTAAGCTGTCGTCTCTTCTCACTCTGGCTGACACCAAAGCCAACAAACCGGGAATGAACCTGCTGCACTTTGTCGCTCTGGTTAGTAACGTGTGTGTGTGTGTGTGTGTGTGTGTGTGTGTGTGTGTGTGTGGACATTTAACATGTGATGTCTCTTGGTGTCCTTCAGGAAGCTCAGAAGAAAGACTCAAAGCTGTTGGAGTTCCCGTTGAAGCTGAAGCACGTCCAGCCTGCAGCGAGGTCAGACTCCATTTCCCATCAGCCCCCCCCCAGACTCCATTTCCCAATTTTTTTTTGACAAGGACATCATAAAAACACTCTTTTTATTTTTGTAGGATCTCCTTGGAGACGCTGGACGCTGATCTGCAGTGTCAGATGTCTCGCACGCGCTCAGTAGAGGAGAAAGTCCAGAGAGACACGGAGCTGCTGCAGCAGCTGGACAGCTTCCTGCAGGTAACACACACATGCGCACACACAGACACACACACACGCGCACACACAGACACACACACACACAGGTACAGACACACGCGCACGCATGGACACACGCTCACATGCGCACACAGACATGCGCACAAACAGACACACAGACAGGAACACACACAGACACACGTGCTTGCACGCACACACGCGCACACACAGACACACACGCACACATACACACGCCCACAGACACAAACACACATGCACACACAGACACATACGCGCGTACATACATACATACACACGCCCACAGACACAAACACACATGCACACACAGACACATACGCGCGTACATGCACACGCCCACAGACACAAACACAAGTGCACACACGCAGTCAAACAGGCGCACACACACAGGCACACACATGTGCACACACGCACGCACGCACACATGCACACGCCCACAGACACAAACACACACACATGCACACACAGACATACACGTACACATACATGAACACGCCCACAGACACAAACACACGTGTGCACACACACACAAGCACACACACAGGCACACACATGCACAGACACACACGTGCTTTTAAAAAGGTAAGTCTTCACATACAGTTTCCACTATTTCTGGTCTGGCGCCCAGGTAACTCAGATGGCATAGTTGGGCGCCGCCTATACTCCCTCGACACAGTCCGGCCGCCTTCTGACTCCGACCTCAGCAAGGTAGGGAGGGGGAAAACTGGTATCATCACAACACTTTAAACATATTGCAATATTCTGCGATGTATTGCAGTTTTATTATTTTATTTTTTCCCAATTTCAAATGATGTCCCTAAAAGGAAATGTTGTCAACATCTATTTCATCTAAAAAGAAACACTTCTCTGTTTGTTCATCTCACTTCAATGTTATTTCTGCAAAATGGAACTATAACTGACAACACATAGGATATAATATATAATATAAATATATAATATAAAATAATAGATCCATACTTGGCGCCTGTGTATCGATGCAGTATTGCTGAAAATATTGCGATACGATGATGTATCGATCCCCACCCCCACCCCCCCCACCTCTAAGAAAAACCTGCAGCGGCGAACCACCCGATCCATTTTCCACTAGTTCTGGTCTGAAGTCGCCCTTAGGGCCCGCAGAGGCCGGGTAGTTGTGTGTTTTCACGCCTCCTCTCCTTATCTCAGTCGGCCGCCTTGTAGAGCGTCTGACAGACTCTGCCATCACTAACAGGGACGTTGTAGCAGCCGCCAGCAGCTGGGGCAGGAAGGCAGCAAGCTGATCGACTTCTTCTGCGAAGACCGAGAGACCTTCAGACTGGACGACTGCTTCAGCATCTTCAACGTCTTCTGCTTCAAGTTCACTCACGCTGTCAAGGTAACGCACGACGTCACACATCGAACACGAGTTCTCACTAAAATAATATGATAATTATTTGTTTTATTGTCACAACAGAACATCAAAATACATTAAAGTTATGATAAATAAAATGTAGAAAAATAAAAACTTAAGATATGAAACTTAAAGTCCTTTGAACAAAAACACATAATAACAATAATCAGTGTTGCCAACAGGGACGTTGTAGAGCGTCCTCTGGTGGACAGACTATGCAACGCCATCACTAACAGGGACGTTGTAGAGCGTCCTCTGGTGGAAAGACTATGCAACGCCATCACTAACAGGGACGTTGTAGAGCGTCCTCTGGTGGACAGACTATGCAACGCCATCACTAACAGGGACGTTGTAGAGCGTCCTCTGGTGGACAGACTATGCAACGCCATCACTAACAGGGACGTTGTAGAGCGTCCTCTGGTGGACAGACTATGCTAACGCCATCACTAACAGGGACGTTGTAGAGCGTCCTCTGGTGGACAGACTATGCAACGCCATCACTAACAGGGACGTTGTAGAGCGTCCTCTGGTGGACAGACTATGCAACACCATCACTAACAGGGACGTTGTAGAGCGTCCTCTGGTGGACAGACTATGCAACACCATCACTAACAGGGACGTTGTAGAGCGTCCTCTGGTGGACAGACTATGCAACGCCATCACTAACAGGGACGTTGTAGAGCGTCCTCTGGTGGACAGACTATGCAACGCCATCACTAACAGGGACGTTGTAGAGCGTCCTCTGATGGACAGACTATGCAACGCCATCACTAACAGGGACGTTGTAGAGCGTCCACTAACAGGGACGTTGTAGAGCGTCCTCTGGTGGACAGACTATGCAACGCCATCACTAACAGGGACGTTGTAGAGCGTCCTCTGGTGGACAGACTATGCAACACCATCACTCATAACATGGTTGACAGTCCGTTTGTTTTTTTAAATATTCATTTATCAGAATCATTTATTTGTCGTAATAAATGCTGATACCGATATATCGGTAAATGCCTAATATCGGCCGATAATATCGGGCTCGTTGAGTGTATAAAACGCCCCACGGGACTGTTATACTATTTATATATCGTGACGTATTTAAATATAGTAAATGTCCTTTTCTTTTGGACGTCCATCTACATATTTTTTTTTTACAGCCTTTATTTTTCTTCCTTATTGCTAAACGGTTACATGTGTATGTGTTATCTGTTTTTTTATTTTATATAGTTGTTCTTATGTTTATACCATATAACTCCGACTGTTACTTACCTGGCAATACATTATATTATTATATTTATAACATACTGTGGATATATGTATATTTATAATTTATGATATTATTAAATCTATTTCTGGTACTGATGTTGCAGTTGCATGTTTTAAAAGACTCCTTTGCTGCCACCTGCTGTTTCAACAGAGAGATTACAAACAATAATAATAATACTAATAATAATAACATTAATAGAAGCTCACTCTTTGTCTCTGAAGGAGAACGTGGAGCGGGAGGTGATGGAGGCGGCTCGGCGCCGGCGGATGCAGCAGCTGGAGGAGCAGAAGAGACACTCGTGGGCCGGCGGCGAGGAGGTTCGAGTATAATAAGACATAAATATATCCAGACAATTTAGAGTTATCTCAGGACGCTTTACATGTAGAACAGGTCTAGACCACACTATATATATCATATACAGTGTGTGTGTGTATATATATATATATATATATATATATATATACACTACCGGTCAAAAGGTTTGGGGTCACTTCTACATTTCCATACCACTCCATTATAGACAGAATACCTGCTAATTTGGGTGGGGGGGGCTGATCTTTAATGCAATATCTACATTGCCCATTATCAGCAACCATTCATCCGATGTTCCAAAGGCTCATTCTGTGTAACATTGGAGAACCATTTTACTATTATGTAAGCACATAATGTAATCTGATTACTGCAGCTGGCATTCTGTCTACAATGGAGTGCAATGGGAATTTCTATGTGACCCCAAACTTTGGACCGATAGTTCAATTTTCAATTCAATTTTATTTATAGTATCAATTCATAACAAGAGTTATCTCAAGACACTTTACAAGGACCCAACAGTTCTAGTAGTTTCCTCCAGAGCAAGCAACAGTGCGACAGTGGGGAGGAAAAAACTCCCCTTTGGGAAGAAACCATTTGGTAGGCGGTGTCTGATTATGAAGAGTGGCAATAACAGTCCCAAAAAAATAAATCAAAATAATAGTAGTTTGTAGTAGTTCTTTGTAGTAGTTCATGGCATAGCAGGGCACTGTGCAGCATTACAAGGCACAGCAGGACGTGCAGGACGTAAGGGAGCAGGACGTTCGTGGCAGGGAAGGGAACGTGACCATGGCGACAGCGGCAACCATGATTTTGGAGCCTCCCTGATCCGAGGAAACATGCTGGGAGAAAAAAGTGTATATATATATATATATATATATATATATATATATATATATATATATATATATATATAAACGCAAACCGTACAACCGCCACTTACCTCAGCGACGCTGCTACCCAAATCATATAGAATATAGAATAGGTCGAGACCACACTCTCTCTCTAGAGCCAACAATTTGTTGGGTTGTGTGTTTCTGATTGTGTTTCTTGTGTTTCTGATGGTGTTTCTGATTGTGTGTCTGACTGTGTTTTTGTGTTTCTGATTGTGTCTCTTGTGTTTCTGATTGTGATTCTAATTGTGTTTCTTGTGTTTCTGATTGTGTGTCTGACTGTGTTTCTGACTGTGTTTTTGTGTTTCTGATTGTGTTTCAGATTGCTTTTTATTGTGTTTCTGATTGTGTTTCAGATTGTGTCTCTGTGTGTTTTGTGTTCCTGATTGTGTTTCTTGTGTTTCTGATTGCTTTTTATTGTGTTTCTGATTGTGTTTCTTCTGTTTCTGATTGTGTTTCTTCTGTTTCTGATTGTGTTTCATGTGTTTCTGATTGTGATTCTAATTGTGTTTCTTGTGTTTCTGATTGTGTGTCTGACTGTGTTTCTGACTGTGTTTTTGTGTTTCTGATTGTGTTTCAGATTGTGTCTCTGTGTGTTTTGTGTTCCTGATTGTGTTTCTTGTGTTTCTGATTGTGTTTCATGTGTTTCTGATTGTGTGTCTTCTTGTGTTTCTGATTGTGTTTCTTGTGTTTCTGATTGTGTTTCATGTGTTTCTGATTGTGTGTCTTCTTGTGTTTCTGATTGTGTTTCTTGTGTTTCTGGTTGTGTTTCTGATTGTATTTCTGATTGTGTTTCTTGTGTTTCTAATTGTTTCTGATTGTGTTTCTTGTGTTTCTAATTGTTTAATTGTTTCTGATTGTGTTTTTTGTGTTTCTGATTGTTTCTGATTGTTTTTCTGATTGTTTCTGATTGTTTTTCTGATTGTTTCTGATTGTTTCTGATTGTGTTTCTGATTGTTTCTGATTGTTTTTCTAACTGTGTTTCCGATTGTTTCTGATTGTGTTTCTGATTGTTTCAGATTGTGTTTCTGATTGTGTTTCTGATTGTTTTTTGTTTTTGATTGTTTCTTTTGTTTCTGTCTCAGGTCGGTGGAGCATTCGGGCTGCGCTGCAGCAGCGAGACGAACACGTCGGCCGCCACATCGCGCCGGGACGACGGCGGGCTGCCGGCGGAGCTCCTGAGCCCCAACTGCCGCATGCGACGCTCCCGAAACTCTCCATTCAGCTCGGAATTCATGGCTGCCGACCGTGAGCTGAGCACGTTCCTGGGGATGGCGAAACCTGACCCCACAGACGCTACGGCGGCCTTTTTATCCGCCTCGCCCCAACGGAGACGTCCAGGGCACTCGGGAAGGGTCACCACACGCAGCTCCCCCCGAAACACGCAGCCTCAGGCGGGCCAGACCTCCTCCTCGCCGCCCAAGACCCAAAACGCAAACTGTACAACCGCCACTTACCTCAGCGACGCTGCTACCCAGAATCAAGCCTTCAATCCCACAAATAAAGTGCAGAATCAGCTTTATTTGCCAGGTATGAGGACACGTACGAGGAATTTAGCATTGGATCATCATTGCTCACAATGTGTTTACACGTACACACTAATATATATTTAATATATATACACGAATATATACACGCTAATATATACACACTTATATATACACACTAATATATATACACGCTAATATATACACGCTAATATATACACACTTATATATACACACTAATATATACTCTAATATATACACAAATATATACACGCTAATATATACACACTAATATATATACTCGCTAATATATACTCGCTAATATATACACGCTAATATATATACACACTTATATATACACGCTAATATATACACACTAATATATACAAACTTGTATATACACGCTAATATATACACACTAATATATACACACTAATATATATACTCGCTAATATATACACGCTAATATATATACATGCTAATATATACACGAATATATACACTAATATATACACACTAATATATATACTCGCTAATATATACACGCTAATATATACACACTAATATATACACACTAATATATATACACTAATATATACACATAATATATACACACTAATATATACTCTAATATATACACGCTAATATATATATATATACACACTTATATATACACGCTAATATATACACGCTAATATATATATATATACACGCTAATATATATACACACATATATATACACACTAATATATACAAACTTGTATATACACGCTAATATATACACGCTAATATATACATGCTAATATATGCAAACTTGTATATACACACTAATATATACACACTAATACCCAAAGGTATTACAATATGAACAGTATGAACAGCTCTGAAAGCAGAAAATAATGATAAATAAATAATAATATTAATAATAATAATAAGTGGAACCGGTAAACCGGTGCTGGTTAGAGTCAGTGTTGCTGTTGCACAGGATTGATGTGATTGGTCGATGTGTTTCAGTGACCTCTGACTCAAACCGGCCGTCCGACCACAACAACAACACCGCCGAGGGTCTTCCCGAAAATCTGTCGGGGTCGAAAGGGCGAACGGACCACGCCGATCGGGATTGGATGGAAGGGAAACGCAGCGCTTGTACGACCACGGGCTCCATGTTTGTAGTTCTAGAGAAACACACGCTGGTGCCTGAGCTGAAAGGGTTCGATGACGTCGCCACGGTGACCAGCCGCAACGCCATTCACCGCCGTGGATCTCCCCGGGGACGACGTGGTGATCGCAGATTTGGCAGAAGAGCGAGCGGACGTGAGGGCGCAGAACTCGGAGAAATCTGAGCGGAGACATTCGTCTTCGTCACTAAGCGGCGAAGACGAGGCACCGGAGGAAAAGGTCGTCGTTTGGTGCGTGACGGGTGTGTGCGAGGCGGCCGGCGAGCTCACGCACGCCGACGACACACACAAACACACACACGCACAAACTAAGCAGGATCAGCGTAGCAGCGACCATCAGGCAGGAAACCAGCAAGCGTCTTCAGCATCGACCAATCGCACGCCTTCAGCACATCAGCCGGCCAATGAGAAGCCAGCGTCTGTGCCCATCAGCAGCCAACCGGTGCCTGTGTCCCGCTGCGACGACCCGTCGCATCCTGCCTCGTCCCCCATGTGGCGCCCGGCGGAGCCCCCGTCAGCCAACGAAACGCCGGCTCTCACCTCAAAGGACGCTACAGAGACAGCCAATGAGGAGGAGGAAGCAGACGACAGAAGCAGAAACAAGACTGCTTCCTGTCTCACGACCAATGAGAACACAGAAGCAGTTTCTTCCACCAATGAAAAGGAAGAATCATCGTCCAAAACATCCAATCATACCTCTAAAACTCGACAAGCCGGGGTGAAATCCGCCGCCGCCGACGCTAACAAATGCAAGTCTGTCCGAACCCTCACCGCCTCCGAGTACCAGGACATGAGGCGGGTCGTGCCCATCTCCAGACCCAGCCGAGGTGCTCCGTTTCTGGGTAGACGCCCGAGAAACCCCCCGGCCTCCCGCGGAGCTCCTCCAGCGCTGCAGCTGCTGCCGTCTGCAACCCAAGGTTGTTAATAATAGTTTAAGTATTTTATTTTATTTTAGTTTTAATTCAGAGTGTGTTTGTTTGTTTTAGTTAGTTTTTCCACAAAGTTTTCAGATATTTTGTTTTAGTTTTTTTCCTAGGTCTAATTGTTAAATGTTTGTGGTACTTTTTAATAGGGGTGTGCAAAAAATCTATTCACATTAGAGCCCGACCGATTTTTAAGGCTGATACCGATACAAATATTTGGTTATTTAAATATCCGATATGCCGATATATCAGGCGATATATCCTGGATTAAAAAAAAAAAATTCCAGAAATGTGTAACAAAATTTATTTGTAGTTATTTATGAGTTCTCACTAAAATAATATAATTTGTTTTATTGTCACAACACAACATCAAAGTATATTAAAGTTCTGATAATTAAAATGTATAAAAATACAAACTTAAAGACACATCAGATAGAAAGCAGGTTTAAGGAGTCTCCCCCTGTTGGAGATCAGATAGAAACCAGGTTTATGGAGTCCCCCCCTGCTGGAGATCAGATAGAAAGCAGGTTTATGGAGTCTCCCCCTGCTGGAGATCAGATAGAAACCAGGTTTATGGAGTCCCCCCTGCTGGAGACCAGATAGAAAGCAGGTTTAAGGAGTCTCCCCCTGTTGGAGATCAGATAGAAACCAGGTTTAAGGAGTCTCCCCCTGTTGGAGATCAGATAGAAACCAGGTTTAAGGAGTCTCCCCCTGTTGGAGATCAGATAGAAACCAGGTTTAAGGAGTCTCCCCCTGTTGGAGATCAGATAGAAAGCAGGTTTAAAGAGTCCCCCCCTGCTGGAGATCAGATAGAAAGCAGGTTTAAGGAGTCTCCCCCTGCTGGAGGTCAGATAGAAAGCAGGTTTAAGGAGTTTGAAGCTCTTGGCTTCAGTTCACTAAAAAAATGTTTCTCAGCTTGTTTTTGTTTTAATTGCTATAATAATAATAATAACTCTGTTTCAACCTCAACAGCGTGTCCCTCAGGCGAGGAGAGAGGCCGTTGACTGCTCCGTCATCCGGCCGCTCCAGCTTCCAGAGGACGCCGGACGCCAAGGACTCAACGGACCAGAAGGTTTCTGCCCGAGACCAGAACCAGCAGGACTTGCAGAGGAAACCGTCCATCAGAAAACATTCGGTGCAACCCAGACCGCCGCCGGAGGAGAAGACCTGTCGCTCCACGCTGCGGCTGCTCTCTCAAGGCGGCCGCGGTGCTCTCGCTACTCCGCTACACAAAGCCACTTCACCTTCCTCGCTCCAAGGCTTCGCCCGAAGCACGGCCTCTTCTTTTTTCAGACAAACACACACCACCCTTCCTCCTCCTCTCTCACCCCGCCCCGGCTCAGACTCCTCCTCCAAATCCTCCTCCCCGCGCGTCACGTCCTCGCATCTCACCCGAACGAGCTCGCTGAGAGAGCGGAGAGCGCCCGCCGCCTCCAGATCCGCAGACCTCAACCTGTCCTTGTCTTCTTTATCGCTGGCGGGGTCTCGAAGCATCGGGGCGAGTCCTCGCCGCGTCCCGCCCGTCGCCCCTAGAGGCCGCGGGCGGGACGACGGCGCCGCCATCGTCTCCGACAAGTCGGCCAGGCCGAGCTGGAGATAACAGGGGAGACGGAGCGGTATCGTTTCAATATGATGTATATTTTTTAGAGCTGCAAAGATGAATCGATGAGTTGTCATCTATTAAATTAATCGCCAACTAATTTGACAAATCGATTAATCGGTTTGAGTCATTTTTTATTAATAAAAAGAAGGTAAGATTCTCTGATGTCAGCGTGTTGGATGTGAATATCTTCTAGTTTCTCTTCTCTCTGTGACAGTAAACTGAATGTCTTTGAGTTGTGGACAAAACGAGACGTTTGAGGACGTAGTCTTGGATCTTTTGGGGAACACTGCTCCACATTTTTCAAAAATTTTTGACATTTTACAGAAAAATGCAAAAATTTTGAAGTTTAGCCGGAGGTTATATTCCGATACGAAGCACATAAACTATCAACATTCGTTTGTCTCCTGTTTATTTATTAAAATGTAAAAGATGAAGGACGTCTGAGCACACAAACACTCCACAATGTCTTTTGTTGATGTAACAGCTACTATACAGTAGACGAGAGCGCTATGTGGCTGCTAATGCTAACATTAGATAAACAAAGTGGTGGAGTGAGCTAGAGAAAGAACAGAGAGAGAGAGAGGTGCTAACGTTAGATAAAACAAAGCGGTGGAGCGAGATGGAGAAAGAACAGAGAGAGAGAGGTGCTAACGTTAGATAAACAAAGTGGTGGAGCAAGCTAGAGAACGAACAGAGAGAGAGAGAGAGAGGTGCTAACGTTAGATAAAACAAAGTGGTGGAGCGAGCTAGAGAACGAACAGAGAGAGAGAGAGAGAGAGAGAGAAGTGCTAACGATAGATAAACAAAGTGGTGGAGCGAGCTAGAGAACGAACAGAGAGAGAGAGAGAGAGAGAGGTGCTAACGTTAGATAAACAAAGTGGTGGAGCGAGCTAAAGAACGAACAGAGAGAGAGAGAGAGAGAGAGAGAGAGAAGAGCTAAAGATAGATAAACAAAGTGGTGGAGCGAGCTAGAGAACGAACAGAGAGAGAGAGAGAGAGGTGCTAACGTTAGATAAACAAAGTGGTGGAGCGAGCTAGAGAAAGAACATAGAGAGAGAAGAGCTAAAGATATTCTGAGATATTCAGATAACGATAGTTCGGGAAATGTCTAATATCGGCCAATAATATCGGTCGGGCTCTACTTCCAACAGTAAGAATATCCAGTAAAGGAAATTAAACCTCACTAAGATGACAAAGTGAAGTGCCATGGGACCTTTAATTAAATGTCCTTCATTAACATCGGGCCTGATTTAAATAGAAATCACATGATTGTATTTAAAAAACAAAACAAATCACAGAATTTAGACGAGGAGGTCCAGACCCAAATGTAAGGTCTGGCATCGAGTAATGGAAGTTGGGGGGGGCGGGCGGCTCGGCAGGCACCAAGCGTGCAGTTGAAATCTCACGGCACGCAATTGGATAACACTACGACCAATCACAGCAACACACGGGGTGACGTATCCAGAGCCCCGTATGCTAAGCTACCAGCGTAGCTAACTGGTAGATTAGACTGTCGTCCTCTGTTTAGCTCGCCTCTTGCCCCGCCTACATCAGATACACCGATGTGATTGGTGCCGCTCGCCTCTGGCCCCGCCTACATCAGATACACCGATGTGATTGGTGCAGCTCGCCTCTGGCCCCGCCTACATCAGTGGTGCAGTGCCAAGATTGTTCATATGAGGATATGTGAATGTTTATATGTCTTTATTTATGTATTTCTGAAGTTCATATATATATATATATATATATATATATATATATATATATATATATATATATATATATATATATATATATATATATATATATATATAAGGTACTTATAGCTAAATAAAGTTAAAATAAATTCTCCGCCGACCCCGGGGGTCTCCGTAATAGTCATTTCTTTTATTTATTTAATTAAATATTGGATTACTGTCATCTTTAATCCTCCGTACTTTATTACTTAAACATGACAATTATTTTGGTTTGAGTTCATATAATAATAAATACATTTTCCTATATCAATGTTGTTTTAAATTCCCCAAAATAACATGACTGATTCCACCCAACGCTCTTTGCCAAGTACAAATCTCTACTTTCATTAATTTTGGGGCGTCTTATTCAATTTTATAGCATTGTAAAACAAATGGAAGTGTTTTTGAAATAGTATTGAGTAAAAGTTGACATATTCCAGTCTGTGATTATCATCAACATCCATTCCTTTAATTTTAGTCTCAATAATTCCTAATTTCTGCTTTTCTAACTCAAACATTAGGTATAATTTCCTATAAATGAGCTTTATTGACCCATAAATTCCAAAAATAACTGTAAAACTAAAGTGTTAAACGTCAAAAAAAAAGTGACAGACATTGAAAAAAAAAGGGACAAAGACGTAAGATAAAGTTAAACACATTGATTAAGTGTTTAATTAATGTTAATTGATTTTCAACAAGGCAACGTAAACAAGGTATGTGACGTCATCGAAGCGCGCCAAACAAAAGCTCCATGTGCAAGAGCGAAATAGCGGAAAGAAAGTGGAGTCTGTGTAGTTTTATGATGGGAAAATAAAAGCTTTTTTAAAAAAAAACAAAAAAAAAACAACACACATGTGAAGAGGTGAAGTTTAATGTCAAACAGCTGAGTTGGATTTTGAGCTTAAATATAGCACGAAGAAAAGAAAAGAGAAGAAATCCCGGCGTTTAAAATTTAAAGTCCCCGTGTTTTTTAAAGGTGAGTGATTTATTAGACAACCTTTATTTAAACCTTTAAGACTATTTAAGTCTGTTATCGGCATCTTGGAAAGGTTTAACCGCCAATTGCTGAATACAGGGATACTTTTAGACAGATATCTTATAAATAGCACTCAGATATTCAGAGTACTAAGTATTATTTACATGTTCTGCTACTTTCTGTCACCAAAGATGTGTTTTTTGCAACTAAAAAGGCTCAGATTATTATTCTCAGTGTCTGACAACATTATGAAAGGATCCCTACAGAGATGGAGCTTTTTAAAACCTTTTTTAGACCTTTCTGTTTAACCAGAAACAGCCCTGACTCCCACCAGACTCCATGTAAAAAAACATCACTTTTAGCGTGACCAGACGTCCCCGGTTTCCGGGGACAGTCCACGGTTTTGGTGACCTGTCCCCAGAAATGTCCCCGGTTTTCACTGTGACTGGCAGACCTGGAATTGGAATAAAAGAAAGAAAACTCTGACCAAACGGAGCCGATCGAGCAGCGCTGCTCAGAGATGCTTTAGAGATGTTTTATTTTACGATGCTAAAATCACTGATTATTTACATGGAGTCTGGTGGAGATATGCTGCTCTATACACGCTAAAATCACTGATTATTTACATGGAGTCTGGTGGAGATATGCTGCTCTATACACGCTAAAATCACTGATTATTTACATGGAGTCTGGTGGAGATATGCTGCTCTATACACGCTAAAATCACTGATTATTTACATGGAGTCTGGTGGAGATATGCAGCTCTATACACGCTAAAAGTAGTGAGTTTTTAAAGGACCTTGCAGAAAGGCAGTCTGTATGTCACTGTTTTTAAATTGATTTAGGACCCAGGTTTTTTATGATGACGTTGTTGTTTGAACATGAGTGAAAGTGTGTTTATGTATTTACATGTAAGTGTCTCTGTGTCTATTTGAAACGTGCTGCTGCCACTTGCCAGGACACTCTTGTAAAAGAGATTTTTAATCTCAAGGAGTTTTTTTTATCCTGGTTAAATAAAGGTTTGAATGAATGAATGATTATTTACATGGAGTCTGGTGGAGATATGCTGCTCTATACACGCTAAAATCACTGATTATTTACATGGAGTCTGGTGGAGATATGCTGCTCTATACACGCTAAAAGTAGTGATTATTTACATGGAGTCTGGTGGAGATATGCTGCTCTATACACGCTAAAAGTAGTGATTATTTACATGGAGTCTGGTGGACTTTTATGTTTTAAAAAAGGATCTTAATATTTAACAGAAAGGTCGGCCTCCTTAGAAATCCTTTCCATAATGTTGTCAGACACTTAGAATATTAATCTGAGTCTGTCAGCAGCAAAACGAGCACTTTATGAACGTAAATACAAGCTGGCTATTTACTATTAACTTACATTGCAACTTGTTTCACCGCTCACTAATGGCGGTTTTCAACTGCGTGGTATCTACTCGACTCTATTTGCCTTTTTTGGTTTTCCATTACGAAAAAAAGTCCCTGGGACCTGCAACCATTTTAGTACTACCTCAGTCGAGGTTCCAAGCGAGCTGATGCAATACCAAAAGGTGACGTGGAAACCTGCAGACTGCTGGTTGGTCGGATCATGCAGACTGCTGGTTGGTCGGATCATGCAGACTGCTGGTTGGTCGGATCATGCAGACTGCTGGTTGGTCGGATCATGCAGACTGCTGATTGGTCGGATCATGCAGACTGCTGGTTGGTCGGATCACTGCGTTTTTAGCAGACCAGAGTGCGGAGTGTGTGTCCGGAACAAACGCGACATTAAAAATCTAACCAGACACCGACAGATTATCTACTCTCTGCACTATTCTCACTTTTCAACTGTTCAATATTAAGGGCTATATATTAGGGGATTTATGTTGTTTCCAATATTGCACACTGTTACTTTAACCCTTGTGTTGTCTTCCCGTCAACAATGGTCACTTTTTTTCAACATTATAATCGCTTTTTCCAACATTTGTGTCCCTTTTTCAATGTTGTGGGTGCTTTTTTTTAAAATGTTTTTGGTGTTTTTTGATATTTTTGATGTTGTTGATTTTCTGCGCTTATTTTGAAAGCCGATTTTTTTTTTTTTTTTTTTTTTTTTTGTGACAAAAAAGAAGAAGAAAGAACTGAAAACGGGTCCATTTGACCAAAGGACAACATGAGGGTTAAAAAAAACAAGACAATATATCAAAGAAATGTTTTTATTTAGCTTTTCAAGTAGCGCATCAAACCCTCCCGTCCATCCCGGTCTTCTTCCTCTGCACCCTGTGACAGTGCCCCCCCCCCCCAGCTCTGCTGGCCCAGATGCATCCCAGTCGTTGTCATAAGCCTCTCCATGACTCTCATAAAGATTATACGAAGCACAGCAGGTCAGAACCAGAACCAGAACCAGAGATCTCACCCGTCGGACATCGAACGCCCACCAGACGGTCTGCAGCGTTAATGCTCTGAAACACAAACGGTACACAGCAGACGTATTTTGGTGTAATCATGGTTGCTAAAGTTCATGTACTTTATATAGCGTATAGTAAATACTGACCGGGGTCCCTAACACATGCAAATGTTAGCTAACGTTACCAGGAAACTTAACTTACCCTTTTGTGTCGGCGAACAATAGTCAATTCCCAAACTCAGCGATGATTTTTGTTGGTTCTTTCAGCTTCTTTTGAAACCAAACATTTCTTCTGGCTGTGGCGAGTAGCCGACATGCTGTTGTGAGTCGCGCTGAAAATGACATCATCACGCGTAGCTATGGTGACCAGCCACGCTGAGGCGTTACTCAATCTGCAATGGAAAACGGACGCAGAGTGCGTCGAGTCGAGTAGAGACGAGTCGAGCTGTTACCAGCAGTGGAAAATTGCCATTAGACACAAAAACAGGAAAATAGGGTCCAGGTTGAGTAAAACCGTAGTTACCCTTTAAAATATGTTGTTTGCAAATACAAAATGAAACCAAAAAAAGCCAACAAGAGTGTCAGTTATTCAGGCTTATTGTTTTTAAAACTCTGGACCTAGCCAGGCTAGCGGTTTGTCTCTGTCTTTAAGCTAAGCTAAGCTAAGCTACTTGCTTTCCCGTCCTAGCTTCACGCTAAACGTACAGACATGAAATTGAAATGTCAGTGTCAGAAAGAAATCCAATATTATATATCCAATATATAGCAGCTAAAGAAGCAGATATTTCCCTCAGAAGTTAGTTATATATCCAATAAATTCAGCCTCAGGTCATGTCCTTCAGCCTCAGGTCACATCCTTCAGCCTCAGGTCACGTCCTTCAGCCTCAGGTCACGTCCTTCAGCCTCAGGTCACGTCCTTCAGCCTCAGGTCACGTCCTTGAGCCTTAGGTCACGTCCTTCAGCCTCAGGTCACGTCCTTCAACCTCAGGTCACGTCTTTCAGCCTCTGGTCACGTCTTTCAACCTCTGGTCACGTCTTTCAGCCTCAGGTCACGTCCTTCAGTCTCAGGTCACGTCTTTCAGCCTCTGGTCACGTCTTTCAGCCTCAGGTCACGTCTTTCAGCCTCAGGTCACGTCCTTCAGCCTCAGGTCACGTCCTTCAGCCTCAGGTCACGTCTTTCAGCCTCTGGTCACGTCTTTCAGCCTCAGGTCACGTCTTTCAGCCTCGGGTCACGTCTTTCAGCCTCTGGTCACGTCCTTCAGCCTCAGGTCACGTCCTTCAGCCTCAGGTCACGTCCTTCAGCCTCAGGTCACGTCCTTCAGCCTCAGGTCACGTCCTTGAGCCTCAGGTCACGTCCTTCAGCCTCAGGTCACGTCCTGAGCCTCAGGTCACGTCCTTCAACCTCAGGTCACGTCTTTCAGCCTCAGGTCACGTCTTTCAGCCTCAGGTCACGTCCTTCAGCCTCAGGTCACGTCCTTCAGCCTCAGGTCACGTCCTTGAGCCTCAGGTCACGTCCTTGAGCCTCAGGTCACGTCCTTGAGCCTCAGGTCACGTCTTTCAGCCTCAGGTCACGTCCTTCAGCCTCAGGTCACGTCTTTCAGCCTCAGGTCACGTCCTTCAACCTCAGGTCACGTCTTTCAGCCTCAGGTCACGTCTTTCAGCCTCAGGTCACGTCCTTCAGCCTCAGGTCACGTCCTTGAGCCTCAGGTCACGTCCTTGAGCCTCAGGTCACGTCCTTGAGCCTCAGGTCACGTCCTTGAGCCTCAGGTCACGTCCTTGAGCCTCAGGTCACGTCTTTCAGCCTCAGGTCACGTCCTTCAGCCTCAGGTCACGTCTTTCAGCCTCTGGTCACGCTCTTTCAGCCTCAGGTCACGCTTTCAGCCTTCAGCCTCAGGTCACGTCCTTCAGCCTCAGGTCACGTCCTTCAGCCTCAGGTCACGTCCTTCAGCCTCAGGTCACGTCCTTCAGCCTCAGGTCACGTCTTTCAGCCTCAGGTCACGTCTTTCAACCTCAGGTCACGTCTTTCAGCCTCAGGTCACGTCTTTCAGCCTCAGGTCTGAGGGAAATATCCGCTTCTTTAGCTGCTAAATGCTCCATAAAATCAGTCCTGAGAGGTCTGATTTCACAGCTTTATTTGCGTTGTAGAAAGGAATATTTTAACCATAGACTTTATTAACAGTTTATGATTTTAACCCATTTTTAGGTATTCATTTTGAATATTGATGAGTGAAAATGTGAGGTCGATCTTTCTGTTAAAGAGTAAAATCGTTTTTTTTTTTAAATGGAAAAACATCCGCAAAATTGCGTTCGCTAAACCCGCCAGGCTCCGTGTGCATAAACAGTGATTGGACACCTGGTTGCCACGGTAACGCCGGCGTCAGTCTGAGACTCCACAGTGGCCATGTTGGGAAATCTGACCGTAGAACCAACCGAAATGTGAAAAATACGGTCAGGCGGTTTTAGAAAAGAAATTCTTTGGATCCATATTGAAATAAATATTGATTATTCAATTCTGGGTTACTATGACGACCCCAAAAACAACCTTATTTAATGTGTTGATGTTTGTGTCTTTTTAAAGATGATTCTTTGTTCTGCCGCCGTGTGACAAGCGAGGGATGGACGGAGAGCGCCGGAAGGAAGGAGGAGGAGGAGGAGGAGGAGGAGGAGGAGGAGGAGGAGGAGGAGGAGGACAGATCACTTCAAACTCCATCAAGGATGATGGAGGAGGAGGAGGAGGAAGAAAAGGAGAAGGACAGAACGCTACAAACTCCATCCAGGATGACAGTGGAAGAGGAGGAGGACAGAACAATACAAACTCCATCCAGGATGACGGAGGAAGAGGAAGAAGAGGAGGAGGACAGAACAATACAAACTCCATCCAGGATGACGGAGGAAGAGGAAGAGGAGGAGGAGGACAGAACAATACAAACTCCATCCAGGATGACGGAGGAAGAGGAAGAGGAGGAGGAGGACAGAACAATACAAACTCCATCCAGGATGACAGAGGAAGAGGAGGAGGAGGGGGGAATGCTACAAACTCCATCCAGGATGACAGAGGAAGAGGAGGAAGATAAGGAGGAAGAGGAGGAGGAAAAGAAGGAGAAGGACAGAACGCTACAAACTCCATCCAGGCCGACAGAAGAGGAGATGGAGGAGGAAGAGGAGGAGGACCAAACACTACAAACTCCATCCAGGCTGACAGAGGAAGAGGAGGAGGAGATGGAGGAAGAGGAGGAGATGATGATGATGAGGATGATGAAGGCAGCCGCCAAAGACAAAGTCCTCGGCCGACACACTCCGCTCTCCTCCTCCTCCCCCTCTTTTCCTCACCTCTCCGCCTCTCCGTGCCGAGGAAGAGGAAGCGAGGAGGAGGACGAGGTCCGGGTTGCCATAGTTTCCATCGAGGACGAGTCCTGTCCGTCTGAACCGTTTGGCTCCGCCCACCTGGAGACGGCCAATCAGATCGCGTGGACGGAGGAGCAAGGACTTATTACAGGAGAGGAAGAAGAGGAGGTAAAAAGCTGCGGAAGAGGGGAGGAAGAGGAGGAGGAAGAGGCGCTTCACCTGCAGGTAAGACGGCACAGGCTTGGGTCACCATGACAACTGTTACCGAGGAGGACGTGTTCGCCAGTTTAGAGCTGCAAAGATTAATCGATTAGTCTATCAAATCAATCGTCAGAGCACACACACACACACACAGATTACACACACACACAGACCACACACACACACACCAATCACACACACACACACGCACACACACACACACACACACACACACAGATTACACACACACACACACAGACCAATCACACATACACACACACACAGACAGACCAATCTCTCACACACACACACACGCACACAGATTACACACACACACACACACACACACACACACAGACAGACCAATCTCACACACACACACACACACACACAGATTACACACATTACACACACACACACACACACACACACACACACACACACAGACCAATCACACATACACACAGACAGACCAATCTCACACACACACACGCACACAGATTACACACACACACACACACACACACACACACACACACACACACACACAGACCAATCACACATACACACACACAGACCAATCACACACACACACACACACACACACACACAGATCACACACACACACACAGACACACACACAGATCACACACACACACACAGACCAATCTCACACACACACACACAGACACAGACCAATCACACACACAGATCACACACACACAGATTACACACACACACACACCCTTACAGATCACACACACACACATTCAAGTAATGTTTTTATTAAAAGAAAACCTTCTGTGATGTCATCGTGTTACATGTGAATATCTTCTAGTCTCTCCTCTGTGACTGTAACTGAATGTCTTTGAGTTGTGGGCGAGACATTTGAGGACGTCGTCTCGGGCTTTTGGGGAACACTGATCCGTATTTTTCACCTTTTTCTGACGTTTTAGAGACCGAACAACTACTCTGTTAATCGAGAAAATACTCATGTTCACATTTGAGCAACAATAAGCAACGTTTCTTTATTCACCCTGACAGA
>CM049389.1:19813113-19815613 GCA_026937815.1 Etheostoma perlongum | reverse complement strand
ACTCAGATTAATATTCTAAGTGTCTGATAACATTATGGAAAGGATTTCTAAGGAGGCTGACCTTTCTGTTAAATATTAAGATCCTAACCCACCAGACTCCATGTAAATAATCACTACATTTAGCGTGTATAGAGCAGCATATCTCCACCAGACTCCATGTAAATAATCAGTGATTTTAGCGTGTATAAAGCAGCATATCTCCACCAGACTCCATGTAAATAATCACTACTTTTAGCATGTATAGAGCAGCATATCTCCACCAGACTCCATGTAAATAATCACTGATTTTAGCGTGTATAGAGCAGCATATCTCCACCAGACTCCATGTAAATAATCAGTGATTTTAGCGTGTATAGAGCAACATATCTCCACCAGACTCCATGTAAATAATCACTGATTTTAGCATGTATAGAGCAGCATATCTCCACCAGACTCCATGTAAATAATCAGTGATTTTAGCATCGTAAAATGAAACATCTCTAAAACATCTCTGAGCTCTGAGCAGCGCTGGCTCTGGAGCCACTATCGGCTCCATTTGGTCGGTGTTTTCTGTCTTTTATTCCAATTTCGGGTCTGTCAGTCACAGTGAAAACCGGGGACATTTCCGGGGACAGATCACCAAAACCGGGGACGTCTGGTCACCCTAGCTTTAACCCACCAGATCCAAATCCACCAGAGGACGCTCTACAACGTCCCTGTTAGTGTCTTTTTTTTAATTCATAGCCAATAAACTTAAATGTTATGACATAATACAAAAAACAATTAATTTCTCGGGTTTCTTCATCGTCTTTTGTCTTCTTTTTTTTGGTCATTTCTTCCGAAGTTTTGGTCACTTTTGTAATTTTTTTAAATGCCATAAAATTCAATAAAACAACCAAAATTCAGTGAAAGTATTCATTAATTTTTACCTCAAGAACATTGTATGGCATCCGTGTTAATTTGGTTGAAAGAAAGCCAAGTTCCTGATATTAAAAATAAAAAAGGTCAATTTGACCCGAGGACAACACGAGGGTCAAAGACACAGAAACAGGAAGCAGCTCGGAGATGTCTTCTTCCATGTTTGCATCCTCGCTATGGCAACGGCACAGCGCTGCGTCCCCATTGGTGGGGGTCCCACTGGCCTGTAGACCTGCATGTGTGTGTAGCCGGGACATCAGACCACCTGTTCCTCATTGTATCCGTCCTGACAGCGTTTTACGGCGTTGTAAGGCGACACTTGAAGAATGCCAGTAAAAACCTGAGCATAAAGTATGAATCATCACCTCACTTTGTGTTACTTCTTCTTAGCCAACGTCATTCCAACTTATCAACATTTTACATAATTACATCTGGCATGACCAGATATTTTTTAATATTTTTACAGAAAACAACTACAGCCGGGCCGATATTATCGTCCGATATTTTTAGCATTTCCCGATCTATCGGTATCTATTTTAATATTAATTCATCAGAATCATTTATAACGACAAATAAATTCATTCAAAAAGTAAAAACGGACAGTCAACGGCATAGTCTGTCCACCAGAGGACGCTCTACAACGTCCCTGTTAGTGATGGCGTTGCATAGTCTGTCCACCAGAGGACGCTCTACAACGTCCCTGTTAGTGATGGCGTTGCATAGTCTGTCCACCAGAGGACGCTCTACAATGTCCCTGTTAGTGATGGCGTTGCATAGTCTGTCCACCAGAGGACGCTCTACAACGTCCCTGTTAGTGATGGCGTTGCACAGTGTGTCCACCAGAGGACGCTCTACAACGTCCCCGTTAGTGATGGCGTTGCATAGTCTGTCCACCAGAGGACGCTCTACAACATCCCTGTTAGTGATGGCGTTGCATAGTCTGTCCACCAGAGGACGCTCTACAACGTCCCCGTTAGTGATGGCGTTGCATAGTCTGTCCACCAGAGGACGCTCTACAACGTCCCCGTTAGTGATGGCGTTGCATAGTCTGTCCACCAGAGGACGCTCTACAACGTCCCCTGTTAGTGATGGCGTTGCATAGTCTGTCCACCAGAGGACGCTCTACAACGTCCCCGTTAGTGATGGCGTTGCATAGTCTGTCCACCAGAGGACGTCCACCAGAGGACGCTCTACAACGTCCCCGTTAGTGATGGCGTTGCATAGTCTGTCCACCAGAGGACGCTCTACAACGTCCCTGTTAGTGATGGCGTTGCATAGTCTGTCCACCAGAGGACGCTCTACAATGTCCCTGTTGGCAACACTGATTATTTTTTTGTTAATGTGTTTTTATTTAAAGGACTTTAAGTTTCATATTGTAAGTTTGTATTTTTATAAATTTAATTTATCAGAACTTTAATGTATTTTGATGTTCTGTTGTGTATGTGAGCGGTCAGCTGCTCTCTGTGTTCATGGCCGGACATCTGCCACGTTCTCATTTTTATAAGTATAACGTATTACGGAGCGAAAGGAGCCGACGTGATGTAATCACAGAAGCTGCTGTGTTTACAGCGGTGCAATGCAGCAAACTGTGTGTGTGTGTGTG
>CM049389.1:19805613-19808113 GCA_026937815.1 Etheostoma perlongum | reverse complement strand
TAAAAAAAGTGTATATATGAGGAAGGAAGGAAGGAAGGAAGGAAAGCAGAGAAAACAAAAAGAGGGGGAGGAGGCTGAACAGGTGAGAGAATGGAGGGAGGGGTTGTGTGTGTTTATCTCCCGGCTCTGGGTGAACGTTTGACCTCTAAATTACCGTGTGTGTGTGTGTGTGTGTGTGTGTGTGTGTGTGTGTGTGTGTGTGTGTGTGTGTGTGTGTGTGTGTGTGTGTGTGTGTGTGTGTGCACGTGTGTGTGTGTGTGTGTGTGCGTGTGTCTGTGTGTGTGTGTGTGTGTGTGTGTGTGTGTGTGTGTGTGTGTGTGTGTGTGTGTGTGTGTGTGTGTGTGTGTGTGTGTGTGTGTGTGGTGTGTGTCTGTGTGTGTGTGTGAGGGTGTGTCTCTGTGTGTGTGTGTTGTGTCTCTGTGAGGGTGTGTCTCTGTGTGTGTGTGTTGTGTGTCTCTGTGTGGGCATGTCTCTGTGTGTGTGTCTCTGTGTGTCTGTGTGTGTGTGTGTGTGTTTTGGTGTGTGTTGTGTGTCTCTGTGTGTGTCTGTGTGTGTGTGTCTCTTTGTATCTGTGTGGGTGTGTCTTTGTGTGTGTGGGTGTGTCTTTGTGTGTGTGGGCGTGTCTGTGTGTGTTGTGTGTCTTTGTGTGTGTGTTTTTGGGAGTTTGGGTGTGACGACCTTTCAGGTCAATCAGCTGTGAGAAAGCTGCGACCTGCGACCACCTCGCGCCGCTCGCGTTTCAGCTTCCAGCACATCTGGAAAGATCGTAACCAGGGTCGGGTAACCAGGGTCGGGTAACCAGGGTCGGGTAACCAGGGCCACGTAACCAGGGCCGGGTAACCAGGGTCGGGTAACCAGGGCCGGGTAACCAGGGTCGGGTAACCAGGGCCGGGTAACCAGGGTCGGGTAACCAGGGCCACGTAACCAGGGCCGGGTAACCAGGGCCACGTAACCAGGGCCGGGTAACCAGGGTCGGGTAACCAGGGTCGGGTAACCAGGGCCACGTAACCAGGGTCGGGTAACCAGGGCCACGTAACCAGGGCCGGGTAACCAGGGCCGGGTAACCAGGGCCGGGTAACCAGGGCCGGCCGCATTGTTCAACAGGGTTGTACTTAGTTTCTTCATTAATCATAACATTATTATTATTATTAGGTGAAACGTGCAATCTACCAATCAGCAGTCACCTCCCATTCCCTTTGACAGCCAATCAGAGGTCACCTCCTATTGCCTTTAACAGCCAATCAGAGGTCCTCTCCCATTCCCTTTAACAGCCAGGTGCGTTCGTACCTTGGTACATTGCTGTTATAATGGAGGATTTGCACAATAATATTTTTATTTTTAATCTTCTGCATGTTTGTGTAACAAAACATAGTGTGTGTCCCTGTGTGTGTAACAAGCATAGTGTGTGTCCCTGTGTGTGTAACAAGCATAGTGTGTGTCCCTGTGTGTGTAACAAGCATAGTGTGTGTCCCTGTGTGTGTAACAAGCATAGTGTGTGTCCCTGTGTGTGTAACAAGCATAGTGTGTGCCCAGGAACATTTAACAATTTTTCTGTTAAAATAACAATGAAATGCTGCGTTATTGACTTTAGATCAGGTTTTTGTTCCAGCACGCCCACAATGCACCTGAACACACCACCCTGTAAGACCAGCACACCCAGAATGCACCTGAACACACCTCCCTGTAAGACCAGCACACCCAGAATGCACCTGAACACACCTCCCTGTAAGACCAGCACGCCCAGAATGCACCTGAACACACCTCCCTGTAAGACCAGCACGCCCAGAATGCACCTGAACACACCTCCCTGTAAGACCAGCACACACCTGAACACACCTCCCTGTAAGACCAGCACACACCTGAACACACCTCCCTGTAAGACCAGCACACCCAGAATGCACCTGAACACACCTCCCTGTAAGACCAGCACGCCCAGAATGCACCTGAACACACCTCCCTGTAAGACCAGCACGCCCAGAATGCACCTGAACACACCTCCCTGTAAGACCAGCACGCACACAATGCACCTGAACACACCTCCTTGTAAGACCTGCACGCCCACAATGCACCTGAACGCACCTCCCTGTAAGACCAGCACGCCCAGAATGCACCTGAACACACCTCCCTGTAAGACCAGCACGCCCAGAATGCACCTGAACACACCTCCCTGTAAGACCAGCACGCCCAGAATGCACCTGAACACACCTCCCTGTAAGACCAGCACGCCCAGAATGCACCTGAACACACCTCCCTGTAAGACCAGCACGCCCAGAATGCACCTGAACGCACCTCCCTGTAAGACCAGCACGCCCAGAATGCACCTGAACACACCTCCCTGTAAGACCAGCACGCCCAGAATGCACCTGAACACACCTCCCTGTAAGACCTGCACGCCCACAATGCACCTGAACGCACCTCCCTGTAAGACCAGCACGCCCAGAATGCAGCTGAACACACCTCCCTGTAAGACCAGCACGCCCAGAATGCACCTGAACACACC
>CM049389.1:19790613-19803113 GCA_026937815.1 Etheostoma perlongum | reverse complement strand
CATGTATTTGGTCACATATGGTGTATACAACTGCAAATATCTAAAGTATAAAATCAGACATCTGTTAATCTAAATGCTTAATAAAACATTTTGCTTCCCTACTAGAGGGGTAATACAAAGTATTTTGGGGTAAAATATGGTGTATACAACAGGAACAAAAGCTATGAAAAAGACTTAAAATTGTACACAAGCTTAGTTTAAAGGGCTCGAAACCTTATAAATCAACATTTTCCACATACCTTGCTCCCTTACGTTGTGGAAACACAAGTAAACGTAGGATATTACAAAGTACAGCTGCTGTAAACTGAGATTTTTGGGGACAAATATGGTTTATTCGACAGCCAAAATCTTTGAAAAATACTTAAAATCTACTTTTATAGCTGCAAATCACAACACTAAAACCTTTTGGAAATCATTTCTTGCTTCCTTAAAATGTGAATGCAAGAGTAAAAGCAGGATATTAAAGTCTACAGCGGCTGTAAACTGCATTTTAAATCTGATGTATAGTATAAAGGGTTTGAAACCTTAGAAATCAACTGGTCTGCTGCTGTAAACTGTGTTTTTGGGGTCAAATATGGTGTCTACAACTGCAAAAATCAATGAAATATAACTTATAATCAGAGAGAAAATAAGTATACAAGGCTAGTTCATCTTTATAGCTGCAAGCCACAAGATTAAAACTATAGAAAATTGTCATTTTTCACCTTCCTCCGTTGTAAAAATACAGATTAATAGAAGGAAATTAGACATCGGTCTCTGTAAAGTCTCAGTATATTATATATATATATATATATATATATATATATATATATATATATATATATATATATATATATATATATATATATATATATATATATATATATATCGGCCATTATAAATACCGATAGATCGGGAAATGTATAATATCGGTCTGGTTTGTTTGCACATAGTATCAACTCCTTTTTCAGAGATAATTATATATATATAATATACAGTGAGGAAAATAAGTATTTGAACACGCTGCTATTTTGCAAGTTCTCCCACTTAGAAATCATGGAGGGGTCTGAAATTGTCATCGTAGGTGCATGTCCACTGTGAGAGACATAATCTAAAAAAAAATATCCAGAAATCACATTGTATGATTTTTTAACTATTTATTTGTATGATACAGCTGCAAATAAGTATTTGAACACCTGAGAAGATCAATGTTAATATTTGGTACAGTAGCCTTTGTTTGCAGTTCCAGAGGTCAAACGTTTCCTGTAGTTCTTCACCAGGTTGGACACACTGCAGAAGGGATTTTGGCCCACTCCTCCACACAGATCTTCTCTAGATCAGTCAGGTTTCTGGGCTGTCGCTGAGAAACACGGAGTTTGAGCTTCCTCCAAAGATTCTCTATTGGGTTTAGGTCTGGAGACTGGCTAGGCCCCCCCAGAACCTTGATCTGCTTCTTCCAGAGCCCTCCTTGGTTCTCCTGGCTGTGTGCTTCAGGTCATTGTCATGTTGGAAGACCCAGCCTCGACCCATCTTCAATGCTCTAACTGAGGAAGGAGGTTGTTCCCCAAAATCTCGCAATACATGGCCCCGGTCCTCCTCTCCTTAATACAGTGCAGTCACCCTGTCCCATGTGCAGAAAAACACCCCCAAAGCATGATGCTACCCCCCATGCTTCACAGTAGGGATGGTGTTCTTGGGATGGTCCTCCTCATTCTTCTTCCTCCAAACACAGTTAGTGGAATTATTACCAAAAAATTCTATTTTGGTCTCATCTGACCTCATGACTTTCTCCCATGACTCCTCTGGATCATCCAAATGGTCATTGGCAAACTTAGGACGGGCCTTGACATGTGCTGGTTTAAGTAGAGGAACCTTCTGTGCCATGCATGATTTCAAACCATGACGTCTTAGTGTATTACCAACAGTAACCTTGGAAACGGTGGTCCCAGCTCTTTTCAGGTCATTGACCAGCTCCTCCCGTGTAGTTCTGGGCTGATTTCTCACCTTTCTTAGGATCATTGAGACCCCACGAGGTGAGATCTTGCATGGAGCCCCAGTCCGAGGGAGATTGACAGTCATGTTTAGCTTCTTCCATTTTCTAATGATTGCTCCAACAGTGGACCGTTTTTCACCAAGCTGCTTGGACATGTCCCCGTAGCCCTTTCCAGCCTTGTGGAGGTGGACAATTTAGTCTCTAGTGTCTTTGGACAGCTCTTTGGTCTTGGCCATGTTAGTAGTTGGATTCTTACTGATTGTATGGGGTGGACAGGTGTCTTTATGCAGCTAACGACCTCAAACAGATGCATCTAATTTAGGATGATAAATGGAGTGGAGGTGAACATTTTGAAGGCAGACTAACAGGTCTTTGAGGGTCAGAATTGTAGACAGGTGTTCAAATACTTATTTGCAGCTGTATCATACGATGACAATTTCAGACCCCTCCATAATTTCTAAGTGGGAGAACTTGCAAAATAGCAGGGTGTTCAAATACTTATTTCCCTCCCTGTATATATATTCTCATTAGAGTAATGTTACACAAGTTCAAAATGTACCAAAGGTAACACAACAAAGCTGAATTCATCTTGTTTTAACTGTCAACACATTTTTTTATGTTTTTCATCCCAACAAGTGAAGTTTTTTATTATTTTTTGGCTTAATGAAATCCACACAGATGCGACATCTGTGATGAAAGGCCAGCGTGTGTGTGTCTGCCTGTGTGTGTGTGTCTGTCTGTCTGTCTGTCTCTGTGTGTGCGTGTGAGACTCTCTCTGTGTGTGTGTGTGTATGTCTGACTCTGTGTGTGTGTGTGTGTGTGAGAGAGACTGTCTCTCTGTGTGTGTGTGTGTGAGACTGTCTCTGTGTGTGTGTGTGTGTGTGTGCGTGTGTGTGTGTGAGACTGTCTCTGTGCGTGTGTGTGTGTGTGTGTGTGTGAGAGACTGTCTCTGTGCGTGTGTGTGTGTGTGTGTCTGTGTGTTTGTGGGTCATAAAATGAAAGCAGATTATGAGTTTAGCTCTGAGTTAAGAGCTGGAATTACGGCCGCATGTTGAAACACTGAGGTCGTCGGAGGTTTGGGGTACGATTCTGCCCTCAGGTATTTTATTCTGAAAAGGGACAGATTACGCAGCCAGTTTACGGCTGTTTGACTGGTATTTTATTCTGAAAAGTGACATATTATGCAGCCAGTTTACGGCTGTTTGACTGGCATTTTATTCTGAAAAGTGACAGATTATGCAGCCAGTTTACGGTTGTTTGACTGGTATTTTATTCTGAAAAGTGACAGATTACGCTGCCAGTTTACGGCGGTTTTACTGGCATTTTATTCTGAAAAGTGACAGATTATGCAGCCAGTTTACGGTTGTTTGACTGCCATTTTATTCTGTAAAGTGACAGATTATGCAGCCAGTTTACGGCTGTTTGACTATGGAGAAAAGTCACAGTTAATTTGGTCAGTATTAAAATCACGATTGTTGAACATAATTAACAGTGAAAACATCTTCAACTGGCATTTTGTGAAAAAAAAAAAAAAAAAAAAAATATATATATATATATATATATATATATATATATATATATATATATATATATATATATATATATATATATATATATATATATATAATACCAGATGTTTAAATAGTATTAAATAGCAACTGCTGTGCACTTTGACAATCTTTGGAAAATGAATAATAAATGAAATACAAAGAAAAAGGAAATTATCATTAGGAACCGAAATCAAGTTCAGAATTGGATTAATTGCAGTGTGTGTGTCTCTCTCTCTGTGTGTGTGTGTGTCTCTCTCTCTGTCTGTGTCTTTGTGTGTCTGTGCGTGTCTCTCTGTGTGTTTGTGTGTCTCTCTTTGTCTGTGTGTGTCTGTGTGTCTCTCTCTGTGTCTTTGTGTGTCTGTGCGTGTCTCTCTCTGTGTCTTTGTGTGTCTGTGTGTCTCTCTCTCTCTATGTGTGTGTGTGTGTCTGTGTCTGTGTGTCTCTCTCTCTCTCTGTGTGTGTGTGTGTGTCTCTCTCTGTGTGTGTGTGTGTGTGCGTGTGCGGAGCGTGTAGCAGCCTGTTAGCGTGTGCTGCTCTATTTTAGTCCGGTGCTGCACCGGCGACATTCCTGTGATTTTCTGCATTCCTGCGTTCATTCACTGAGAGAAAAGGAGAGAGAGAGAAGGCTGAGTCAGGCCTCTGGCTCGGTGCGTTCGGGTTACTTCACAGCGTAGGTGTTTTCAGCGTCTCTATAGTCACAACAAAGCGCCGCAGTTCATCCGCATCTCTTCATAAATGTGGACTCGGCAAACATTTAAAATCCGAAAAACAAAGTAAGACGCACGTTCACAACCTTAGACGCGGACACAAGCACAACATGGACGTTACATAGCGTAGCTTCTGTATTTTTGGGCTAAATTTAGTGTGTGCAACAGGAAATATCTATATGAAAATGTATTTAAATCAGAGAAAGTGTCAGCATCAGATACTTGTTTGTCTACATATCTTCAAACAACAACAATAAAACTGTAGAAATTGAAATGCTTTTGCTCCCTTACGCTTACACGGAAGGAAAAGACGGACATTGGATCGAATTCAGTGTATAAAACAGCAACTTAAAGGTGCCCTGCCACCCGTATTTCATGACTTTGTGGTAATATCTGAAGTCCTACCATGGACTCTGTAACTTGGTTACCGTGGTTACCTTTTTGAGAGCCTTTATAGCGTGATATAGAAAGCCTGCAGGAAGACTCTGCTCCATTTGGGCCAGTTCAGAGAGACACAGACACACACAGAGAGACAAAGAGACAGAGGCACACACACACACAGAGACAAAGAGACAGAGGCACACACACACACAGAGACACACACAAAAGACGACAAAGACACACAGAGACAGAGACACACACACACAAAGATACAGATACACACACACACACACACACACACACACACACAATCACACACAGACACACACACAGAGAGAGAGAAACACACACACAGAGACACACACACACACAGACAGACAGACAGACAACCAGCTAAGCTGCTTGGCTCTGATTGGCTAACAGCTAGAGGTGGGAGTCACCAGACGCCTCCCGATACGATATCATCACGATATTATTGCGATTTTAAACATATTGCAATATTCTGCAATATATTACATTTTATTACCTTTTTTTTCCAACTTCTAATTTTTCCCAATTTCAAATGACGTCCCCAAAAGGACTTAGAGCTTTTTGAGTGTTATTTATTTATTATCTTTTCTAGCTTTTCCAACGTTTCAGACACACATATGATGATAATAAAGGTCTTAAACGGCGTTAAAAAGAGATGAAAACCGACTACAAAAGACAACAAATGACCACAGAGAACCAAAACTATCCCAAAATAAGACTATAAAGAGACAAATCCCACAAAGAGACATCATGTATGGGGGAAATTGCGTTTTTTAAATTCAAAAAGCTTCAGATAAGAAGTCTGAACGGCCATCGTCATCTTCCTTTCTTTTCCCACCAGATGAAGAGGAAGTTGGATCACGGTCCCGACGGCCGGCCGTTCCCCTCAGGGAAGAAGCACTGCAAAGGCAACGGATACCTCAGGTAACAACCACCAACAACACGTGTCAAACCCGGGGCCCGCGGGCCAAATCCGGGCCCTTTTCAGATTTAGATTGAATTCAAATTTTTTTATATAGCACTAAATCACAACAACAGTTCCCACCAAGAGCAAGCACTAGGACACAGAGGCAAGGAGACACTTCCTTTAAGAGGCAAAAACCTGGAGCAGAACCATGTCTCCTGCAGGAAGCGATAGGAGGAGAGGGGCAAGAGAGCACAAGACTCTGGGAACTGAAGAAGTTGAGTTAGTAACAAGCATTAATGGGATGAGGCTGCATACAGATGGTGAGAAGGAGGAGGAGAGAGGTGCTCAGTGCATCATGGGAAGTCCCCCGGCAGTCTAGGCCTATACAGCGTAACTAAGGGATGGTTCAGGACTCTCCTGAGCCAGCCCTACCTATAAGCTTTATCAAAGAGGGAAGTCTTAAGCCTACTCTGGCCCGTATTTAAATGTAGGTCCACAATCGATTTTGACCCAGACCAGAAAACACGGGAAAGTGTTATATATATATATATATATATATATATATGTATATATATTATAAATATCGATAGATTGAGAAATGTATAATATCGGTCAATAATATCGGTCTGGTTTGTTTGCACATATCAACTCCTTTTTCAGAAATAATACAGTTATTCAATCCAATTGAAATACAATTTTAAGGAATTCAACAGAAAACTGGGATTTTTACACTAGCTTGGACCAGCAGATGCTAACGATGCTAACGATGCTAACACCCCTGTCGCTCTCTCCCCAGTCCCGCCAGTCTGGTCCAGGTCACCACGCCGACCACGTTCGGCGACCTGCGGCTGGCCAATGGGCACTCGGCTCAGCGGCGGCGTGTCACCTCGGGCCCACCCCCCTCCGGCCTGCAGGACTGGCTCCACACCTTCCAGGTCAGCACACACACACACACACACACACACACACACACACACACACACACACACACAGCTGGTGTATGATTGGCAGTTTGCTAATAACATTATAGTAACATACTTGTTATACTTGATGAGCTGGAACAAATATGCCACGCTTGTATTAGTATATACACACACACACACACTCCTGCATTTCTTGATGCACTGAATTTCAGTTGTAGGTGTGTGTGTGTGTGTGTGTGTGTGTGTGTGTGTGTGTGTGTGTGTGTGTGTGTGTGTGTGTGTGTGTGTGTGTGTGTGTGTGTGTGTGTGTGTGTGTGTGTGTGTGTGTGTATAAACATCCGCCTGTTGCACGTAAACACTGAGCGTTAGAGGAGTGCTGCCTCCGAGCTGTTCTTATGTAACTAATTTAAAATAAAACACACACACACACACACACACACACACTGAAATGACAATCTGTCTTTTGTAGCCCAGGGGAAGAATTTTAAACGGTTTCAGAGTCGCGAAAGCTCTTTGAAGTAAACCAATTGAAACTCAGACTTGAACAGAAACACACACAGGATAAATCAAAATGAAAACGAAAAACATTCTCAGAAACTCCAATAGAGAACAATGTCCAACTCTTTTGTCCCCCAACCCCCCTTCCCCCCCCCCGCAGACATGGAGCGGCCCTGAGAGGCTGTTGGCTCTGGACGAGTTGATTGACAGGTGTGAGACGGGTCAGGTGAAGCACATGATGCAGGTTATCGAGCCGCAGTTCCAGAGGGACTTCATATCCCTGCTGCCCAAAGAGGTAACCACGGTTACAATACTTTTTACTTGAGCATTTCCATAAAACATTGAATGGATTCCATACAACGCTCTTTGCAAATACAAAGTGAGATGTCTCAGTCTGGAGCTAAACCAGAGACCTAAACACACAGGGTGAAAACAGGATCTGCAGGACAACAAAAATATGGTGTTTTTTGAAAATGAAACCATGGAAACCTATTCTGGTACAACCTCAAAATACAATTATTAACCTGAAAATGAGCATAATATGGGACCTTTAACTGACTTGGTTTCCCTTGTAGACACCCAGAGCGTTTTTAATGTGTGTGTGTGTGTGTGTCTGTGTGTGTCTGTCTGTGTGTGTGTGTGTGTGTGTGTGTGTGTGTGTGTGTGTGTGTGTGTGTGTGTGTGTGTGTGTGTGTTTGCTTGCAGTTAGCGCTGTACGTGCTGACGTTCCTGGCTCCCAGAGACCTGCTGCAGGCCGCTCAGACCTGCCGGTACTGGAGGATCCTGGCCGAGGATAACCTGCTGTGGAGGGAGAAGTGTCGCGAGGAAGGTAAACACTCACGCTGAAAAATGAAATGGTTAAAAACGGGTCTCCCCCCCATTACAAGATGTAAAGGCAGCACCCGAGCCGAATGAATGTGACTAAAGGTCTTTCCTCAGATCTGATGACTGTGACTTCTTTAACTTTAAAGCTGTAGTGCGTAGTTTCTGTCTCCACCTAGGCATCAGATTGCAATATTTTCAGTAGCAATACTGTATTGATACGAAAAAAATTAAAAGAAAAAAAAAATCCGGCATTATAAATGCCGATGCCGATATATCGGTCGGGCTCTACTACAAAGACGCAAAATGTCTGGGGGAAGATGCATTTATTTTAATTTAAAAACGTAACAATTCCTTGAGGGAGGACGCCTAAACTTTACGCCAAATACGCACACCAAAGCCACTGAAATACACTCAAATAGATACAGAAGTAAGTCAATAAAGAGGAACAGAAATATGAATTAATGTCGCGATAATATATGATTGTACATTTAATGGCATATTAATTTGTCTATTGAGGTATTTATTCATCTTTTGAGTTTGACAGTTTCAGTTTTTGATGGGTTCAACTACATAAAGTTTGTAATCTGTGATTACACACACGACAAATCGCCTCCCAAAGCGTATAAAATGGGAGAAGCATATGTGTTTTGTGTTGTGACTGTGAGAGTTTATTACGCAGTGCCTGAGCAGGGGCTCGGCACGGTAGGTGTGTGTTTTCAACACGGCAAATATTAAAAGCCGGATACAAACAGAAGGCCGCAGTTAACTGGATGTACAGTGTCTCCTAACCTGGGTGTGTAACCTGCAAATACAGCGACACACACACAGTCAGTCAAGCACTCCTGCATTCAGCGCAGTGTGTGTGTGTGTTTACATGAGAGTGTATGTGTGTGTGTGAGAGACGGTGTGAGTGTGTGTATACTGTGTGTTCTCCTCCCTCTGGGCGTTCTGCCAGTCAGCCGAGATTCACTGCCAGCACTCAGCAGCAATACTAATGAGCCTACCTAGCGTTAGCACCTCACCACAGCCATACTAATGAGCCTCACCAGAGCCATACTAATGAGCCTACCTAGCACACCTCACCACAGCCATACTAATGAGCCTCACCACAGCCATTAATGAGCCTACCTCACCACCACAGCCATACTAATGAGCCTACCTAGCGTTAGCACCTCACCACAGCCATACTAATGAGCCTACCTAGCGTTAGCACCTCACCACAGCCATACTAATGAGCCTACCTAGCGTTAGCACCTCACCACAGCCATACTAATGAGCCTACCTACCATGAGCCTACCTAGCTTAGCCCTCACCACAGCCATACTAATGAGCCTACCTAGCGTTAGCACCTCACCACAGCCATACTAATGAGCCTACCTAGCGTTAGCACCTCACCACCATACCATGAGCCTAATGAGCCTCACCACAGCCATACTAATGAGCCTTAGCACCCTCACCACAGCCATACTAATGAGCCTACCTAGCGTTAGCACCTCACCACAGCCATACTAATGAGCCTACCTAGCGTTAGCACCTCACCACAGCCATACTAATGAGCCTACCTAGCGTTAGCACCTCTAGTTGCTAGGTGTGAATGCAAACCCAGAAAAGACTCACATTTGGAAAGAAATAACAGGTGACTTATTACCATTTTTCCTTTAAAAATATTACGCAGATGACTAATCAATTATCAAAACTGTGTCTCATCCTCTCCCCCAGGTGTGTCAGAGTACGCGTTGGCGCGTCGCAGGAAGTGTGAGCGTCCGGGCGTGGCGGTCAGTCCGTGGAAGTCGGCCTACATCAGACAACACCGCATCGAGAGCAACTGGAGGAAGGGGGACACGGGAGAGCCCATGGTACGGCGCCCGCCGGGCGTGTCTGATGTGTAGACGCTTGCCGGAGCGGCGTTTAATCCGCCCGTCTCTCTCTCTTTTTTTTTTTTTTTTTTTTTTCTCCCTGCAGTTGCTGAAAGGTCACGACGACCACGTCATCACGTGTCTGCAGTTCAGCGGCGACCTCGTCATCAGCGGCTCGGACGACAACACACTCAAAGTCTGGTCCGCCGTCTCCGGCAAGGTGGGTGTCAGCGGAGACATATGTTGATTATGTACATCCTTGTTTTCTGCCGCTAAAGCTGTAAACACACATCTGTAAACACACATATGCTCAGATATTAGAGCCAGACCGATATATCGGCGGGCCGATATTAGGCATTTCCCGATATATCAGCATTTAACCCTTGTGTTGTCTTCCCGTCAACAATGGTCACTTTTTTTCAACGTTATTATCGCTTTTTCCAACATTTGTGTCACTTTTTCAATGTTGTGGGTGCTTTTTTTAAAAATGTTTTTGGTGTTTTTTTGATATTTTTGATGTTGTTGATTTTCAGCGCTTATTTCGAAAGCCGATTTTTTTTTTTTTTTTTTTTTTTTTTTTTGTGACAAAAAAAGAAGAAGAAAGAACTGAAAACGGGTCAATTTGACCCAAGGACAACATAAGGGTTAAAAAATAATAATAATCATTATTTTGATTGATTTGTGTATACGAGGTGTGTCTTTCGTGATTCAAACAACAGAAACAAACCCAAACATTCAAGAGACCTCATTTAAAAATGGAAACATTTAGTCTGAAATACCACTCAAGTGTTAAAAAAACTGGAAAGATATCTCTTTTTTTTTTTTTTAAGTACATTTAAAACAGATAAAAAAAGATGCGCTATTAATTTGCGATCAATCGCGACTTAAAGCGTAACTCTTGCTGAAATGCAACCTAGGGTAAGATTTGAGCTGTTTTTCAGTGTGGTTGTATGAGAGACGGGACGCGTTGCCCTGGAGGCTCTGACCTGGTTTCGGTAGAACATTCTTTAACCGGCACACCTGCTCTCTCGTGTGCCTAGACCTGCCCGAGTGTGTGCGTGTGCACACCCACACGCCTGTAGCCTAAAGGGTGACGAGGCGTGTTTCCGCTCGCCGCCCTGCACGACTCAGAAGACGTTGAATGTTAGATCTTTATCAGTCGGACGTGATGACAGTCTGACGGTCTGCAACGCTACGACAGTATCGGGATGTAGTCCTCCATTATTGTTGATTGTCATGACGCGTTGCTATGACAACGGAGGTACTTGCAGTGACGTTGTGACGTAGCCCTGCTCTGGCTCTCAGGCTGTGGAAAATCCAGCTGGTTCTTAGATAACTGGCGAGTAGAACCAGCACCGAACTGGCAACAGAACCAGAACCAGCACCTGGTTAGCCTCGGTGGAAAAGACATACCAGTCTCTCCCCCTCTCCCCCCTGTCTCTCCCCTCTCTGTCTCTCCCACTTCTCTCTCCCCCCCTCTCTCTTTCTCCCCTCTCTGTCTCTCCCCCTCTCTCTCGTTCTTCCTCTCTCCCACTCTTCTCTCACCCCCTCTCTCTGTCTCTCCCCCTCTCTCCCCCTGTCTCTCTCCTCTCTGTCTCTCCCACTTCTCTCTCCCCCTCTCTCTCTCTCTTCCTCTCTCTCCCACTTCTCTCTCTTTCTCTTCTCTCTCCCCTGTCTCTCCCCTCTCTCTCTCTCTACTCTTCTCTCCCTCTCTGTCTCTCTTCTTTCCCTCTGTCTCTCTCCCCTCTCTCTCTGTCTGTCCTCTTCCTCTCTCTCCCCCCTCTCTCTCCCTCTCTCTCTCTCCCCCCTCTCTTTTTTTTCTTTCCTCTGTCTTCAAGGGTAGCTCTGAAAGACACACACTTTTATATCAACACATTCAGCACACACACAAACTTAATTTGCACTTTAATTAAAAGCAGATTGGATTAATTGGTGAATTTAATTGGCATCATTACCTAATCTGGATTTTTAATACATCCTTTTAGTTAATGGCATTTGTGTAATTATGCTCAGTAATTATACTCAATTAATTCATTGTAATTTTTTTTGTTTTGTGTGTAATTATTATTATTATTATTATTATAAATAATTTTGACCTTAATTTGAAAGTGTAGAGGCAGAGACTGGAAATGGGGGCAGAGCGATGGGACGTTAGGGTTAACTACTCCGCTACATGCAGAAATAAGTTAATAATTAATAAACGGTGGTGAATTTAGGATTTTTATTACTTAGTTTTCCTCATAATTTCTTTTGTTTCTTATTATTTATTATTTCTTCAAATTCAATTCAGAAACTGCAGAAAAATATACATTTAATTCACCGGTTTTGATAGATAGATAGATAGAAAGAGAGAGAGATACTTTATTCACCCCAAAGGAAATGTTAGGCATCCAGTAGCAAGACAACATAACACAACAAACACATATACACACATATCACACATATATTACACATATATTACACATATACACACATATATCAAATATATACACACATGTACACACATATCACACACATCACACATATATCACACATATACAATTAAAATTAAATAAAAATGAAAAATTGATAACTTTGAAGTTATCAATATAGATTTCATTGTATTTAAAATGGAAATCCAGTGATTTATGTCCATGAAGTTGAAAGGCTTCACTAAGGAGGGATTTAAGGAAAGAACGATCAATGAAAGCGGCTGGGACGCAAAGTATGAATCAAATCCTACATTTCCCAAAATGCAACTGGAAAATATCTGTCTTTAGACCCTCGCTCTCCGACATCTTTCAAAGACGTCACGTAAGTGTTTTCTCTGTCAAATCGGTGGTGAGTTAACGAGTACCCGCTCATCAAACTC
>CM049389.1:19758113-19785613 GCA_026937815.1 Etheostoma perlongum | reverse complement strand
TCCACAACCGCTGGATTAATCCGAGGCCGAGATGCAAAGAGGAAACATTAAATGGCGTCCAAATTGATTGTTTTTGGCGGACAGAAAACGTGGATGTGAATAATTTCTATTGAATGTTTGACGATGTGTCGTTAAGACAATGTCTCGGGGAAGAATTTAACCCTCCTGGTGTCCTCGGGTCAAATCTGACCCCTTTTAAAAAATGTCTATATCTGAAATATGAGTTTCTTTTTAACCAAATTACCACAAAAAATGGATTGGATTCCTTCCAACGCTCTTTCATTCCTCTGATCTTAACTATTAGTCAAAATAATTCATAATTTCTGCTTTTTTTTAACTCAAATATTAGGTGTAATTCTATATAAATGAGGGTTATTGACCATTCATTCTAAAAAGTAGTGTATAACTATTAAGGTGGTGGTAGTGGAAACTAAAACAAAGTTTGAAAAAAAGGACAAAAAATGTCAAATTGTTGTCATTTATTTGACAAAAAAATGACTACAAATATCAAATTCTTGTCTGTATTTTAAGGGTTGAATAGAAAATGTATTTTTAAAGATGGGACGGTTGAATGTAACCAACGGAGGGACGAGGGACTTCTTACTGCTGCTCAACCAATGAGAAACTCACCGCCGTTTAACCTGTAACAATCCAAATGCACCAAAATCCTGAAGGCCGGAGAAAACCTCCTGAGGCAGCGTCGCTGTCGCCATGGTTACAAGTGAAGTTGCCCGTCTCCGTTGCCGTGCAGTACTGTAACGAGTGTTAATTACGTAATCTCAACCATTAAAAATGGAAACCAGTTCGATCCAGCCGCAGCCAGAGCCTCGCATCTGCTGAACAAATCCTCGCTCCGATTCAAGCTTTAAGCCAAAATTTTTTTTAAAACACGCTAATATCATCGCTCTAAGATGCTCGTCGCCTCTATAAACCGCACATTAAATCACAAGTTTCTGTGATTTACGGTGCAGTTCGGCTCATAATGCTTCCTCAGCGCGTGTGCTCCTGCCAGAAGTAAACGCAGACGACGGGACGTTATTGTTAGTAACGCGTGGTGCGCTTTTCTGTATGGAAGCCCATGTCCGCCAACGTAATAAAAAGACATGAGAAATTTTATGAAGAAAAAAAAGACTCTTATCCTAAGGTTCTCATTACTTTGAGAAGCTAAGTCACGATTTTGAGAAGCTAACTCCCGATTTTGAGAAGCTAAGTCACTGTCTTGGGAAGATAAGTCACTATTTTGAGAAGCTATGTCACTTTTGCAAAAATAATTCACTATTTTGAGAAGCTAACTCACGATTTTAAGAAGCTAACTCACTATCTTGAGATGCTACTTCACCTTTTTGAAAAGCTAACTCACGATTTTAAGAAGCTAACTCATTATCTTGAGAAGCTAACTCACTATCTTAAGAAGCTAACTCACTATTTTGAGAAGCTAAGTCACTATCTTGAGAAGCTAAGTCACTATTTTGAAAAGCTACGTCAATATTTTGAGAAGCTAACACTATTTTGAGAAGCTAACTCACTGTCTTGAGATGCTAACTCACCTTTTTGAAAAGCTAACTCACGATTTTAAGAAGCTAAGTCACTGTCTTGGGAAGCTAAGTCACTATTTTGAGAAGCTATGTCACTTTTGCGAAAATAATTCCCTATTTTGAGAAGCTAACTCACTATTTTGAAAAGCTAACTTACTATTTTGAGAAGCTATTTTGAGCTAAGTCACTATTTTGCTAAGTCACTATTTTGAGTAGCTAACTCACTATTTTAATGTTTTTTGTTATAAAGACTAAAAGCATTCTTTGTCCCAAGGCTAAATTTTCATCTTATTTTTTCTTTTACTGGCGGAAATGGGCTTCCATATTTCCAACAATAAACAATGTTATCAGATCTGTAGCTTTAAGAAAAGACTGAATCACTCAAACTCAACTAGTTTCACTCTGCCATCCAAATGTAAAATAACACAAAATTGCTGCAGACCTGCTTTATAAATTAAAGACTTTTTATACTTACAAATGTAAATTAAAATCAGAAAAAAACAGGTTTATTAAACCAACTTTGCTCTTAAACTTGCATATAGTTTTACACATTAAATCACCTTTTTGTAATTGATTTCTGCTCAAATTTTGCTCATAATGTAACTTAATTTAGCAGAAAACAAAACAAAAAGGCAATTAAATCTTAAACAAAACTGACCACTTCATTGTGAAATTTAATCATGACTGAATGCTTTTACTTTGAAAACCATCTGGATTTCTGCAATTTCTTAAATTTCCAAACGGTAATTTAAAGTTTTGCAATTTGAAAAAGTAAATTTTTTTGGGGTTATATTCCACTATATTAGTTTTGTTTACATATCACAATTTTAAAATTGCATAACACGAATATTAAAACGTGTAATTTTGTCCTTTCTCTGCTTCCGTACCAACATTTAAATCATGTTTTTTTTTTAATCTCTAAAAACACTCGTAATGTTTCTCCTCCGCTTATGAAAACGTTGTAAAATATATCAATGATTAAAAAAACGACTCCTCGTACCGGATATATTACTCCAATATACACATGAACATATATAAGCTGCTGTTGCCAGGCAACCCCTGCAGAGATTCAGGTGGTGTTTCCCCGGCAACAGGTTTGCGAGTGTGAGGCTGTGCCGGCGCCATGCTGTAACATATTGTAAATAATGTAAAAGGATGTAAATATTATCGGCTTTTTTATGAGAAGAGAAAATATTGTTGAGTAGGAGGATGGAGGGATGAATGTGGATCAATAAAGACGAGTTTTATAAAACCGCTGAGTCATGTGACGTGTTTATTCTCAAAGATATCCGAAGAGTTTTCATTTAATTTGCTGTTTTTTTTCCATCTGTTAGAGAAACGGAAACAGACGGAATAACCTTTAAGATTTAAATGGATTTTTTTTTTCTTTGCTGTTTTCTCACTTTTTGCCCCTACAGGTTTCTCTATAGAGCCCACACACACACACACACACACACACAGGTTTCTCTATAGAGCCCCACACACACACACACACACACACACACACACACTCACAGGTTTCTCTATAGAGCCCCCACACACACACACACACTCACAGGTTTCTCTATAGAGCCCCCACACACACTCACAGGTTTCTCTATAGAGCCCCCACACACACACACACACTCACAGGTTTCTCTATAGAGCCCCCACACACACACTCACAGGTTTCTCTATAGAGCCCCCACACACACACACAGGTTTCTCTATAGAGCCCCCACACACACACACACACACTCACAGGTTTCTCTATAGAGCCCCCACACACACACACACACACACACACACAGGTTTCTCTATAGAGCCCACACACACACACACTCACAGGTTTCTCTATAGAGCCCCCACACACACACACACACTCACAGGTTTCTCTATAGAGCCCACACACACACACACACACTCACAGGTTTCTCTATAGAGCCCACACACACACACACTCACAGGTTTCTCTATAGAGCCCCCACACACACACACACACTCACAGGTTTCTCTATAGAGCCCCCACACACACACTCACAGGTTTCTCTATAGAGCCCCACACACACACACACACTCACAGGTTTCTCTATAGAGCCCCCCACACACACACACACACTCACAGGTTTCTCTATAGAGCCCCCACACACACACACACACACACACAGGTTTCTCTATAGAGCCCCACACACACACACACTCACAGGTTTCTCTATAGAGCCCCCACACACACACACACACACACACTCACAGGTTTCTCTATAGAGCCCCCACACACACACACACACACACACACACAGGTTTCTCTATAGCCCCCCCCCACACAGATGTGTTTCTCTAAGTTTGAGCCCCCATATATATTATATATACACATCAAAAATAAATCCCCCTCTCTATAGATGTGTCATCCACACACACACACTCACAGGGTTTCTCTACCAGAGGCCCCCCCTCAGGTGGAGATGTGTTAACATTCTAAGTTTGAGATATATATAAAAATAAACTGCACCTTCTGGACAGAGACCTCTGATGTTTTCCTGGTATCAGCTGGAGCCCTCTACCAGTTTGGGGGTCCTGGGAGTTTGAGCCACTCTCCCATCTTAGGGTTCCCAGGACCCTCTTCTGGACAGCCACCTCCCATGTTTTACCTGGTATCTGCTGGAGCCCCTCTCCAGTTTGGGGGTCCCAGCCCCCCCGCTGGAGCCACTCTCCCAGTTTGGGGGTCCCAGCCCCCCCCAGTGCTCCGATTACCACTGGCACCACTGTTGCTCTTACTTTCCACATCTTCTCTAGCTCCTCTTTCAGCCCTTGGTATTTCTCCAGCTTCTCGTGTTCCTTCTTCTTGATGTTGCGATCGCTTGGGATCGCCACATCTATCACTACTGCCTTCTTCTGCTGTCTGTCCATCAACACCATGTCTGGTTGGTTAGCCATCACCAGTTTGTCAGTCTGGATCTTGAAGTCCCACAGGATCTTAGCTCGGTCATTCTGGACTACCTTAGGAGGTGTCTTCCATTTTGACCTTGGGACTAGTAGCCCCCCTTTGCACACTCTTGGCAGCATGATGGTCTAACTAAACGCAGACCGGATGGGACGGCATGCCGCTGCAGGATGCTGTGGTAGCCATGCTGGTTCAGTATGCCTTCAATTTGGAATAAATCCCCAACAGTGTCCTTAGATGTGGTTTCCTAGGCTTGTTTCCTCTCCTTAGCCGTGGTTTCCTAGGCTTGTTTCCTCTCCTTAGCCGTGGTTTCCTAGCCTTGTTGCCTCTCCTAAGCCGTGGTTTCCTAGCTGCTATTGGACCATAAAGGCCTGATCCAGTCTCCTCTTACCAGTTGCTCTAGAGATGTCTGCTGCTAGAACTCTCTGTGGTAACCAGTTGTTCTAGAGATGTGTCTGCTGCTAGAACTCTCTGTGGTAACCAGTTGTTCTAGAGATGTGTCTGCTGCTAGAACTCTCTGTGGTAACCAGTTGTTCTAGAGATGTGTCTGCTGCTAGAACTCTCTGTGGTAACCAGTTGTTCTAGAGATGTGTCTGCTGCTAGAACTCTCTGTGGTAACCAGTTGTTCTAGTGCTGCTAGAACTCTCTGTGGTAACCAGTTGTTCTAAAGATGTGTCTGCTGCTAGAACTCTCTGTGGTAACCAGTTGTTCTAGAGATGTGTCTGCTGCTAGAACTCTCTGTGGTAACCAGTTGTTCTAGAGATGTGTCTGCTGCTAGAACTCTCTGTGGTATCATCTGCTCTCTAATCTGAGCTGCTGTTAACTTGTGATTTCTGAGGCTGGTGACTCAGATCATCTGCTCTCTAATCCTGCTGTTAACAGCAGGCTGGGACTCTGATCTTCCTTTCCTGGGGGGGGGCTCTTGGTCTTCCTTTCCTGGGGGGCGGTTCTCATGTGAGCCAGCGTCGCTGTAGCGCTTGGTTTTTGCGACTGCACCACAGTATGTTAATTAGTTTAAAACCTAGAGACCAAGATCAGACGAAGAAGAAAGGTTTCCGATAATTAATGAATATTTCAGACTGAAGATGTTAAAAAGAAAAAGCTCAAACTCCCTGCAGTCACACAGGAACGTGGCAGGAACGTGTGTGTGTGTGTTTTTTTGGCCCAGAAAGTGATGGGGAGGTTGCCATGGCAACCAAACCGGAGGGCAGTGCAACCACATTTAAAGTTTTTTTTATTTCAGACAAAAACGTGTGTGCATGTGTGTGTTATCAACTGAAGTGGAGTCTAATCCGGATTAAATGTGTTTACTGTGTGACACACACACACATCAATGTAATTCAACTAAGAGCAACACTTAATGGCTTCAGTTACCACGGCAACCCCGACCCATCCACTGTCCCGCTCTTTCAATTCAAATAAACTTTATTGAAATATATAGTTATGTATATTTTATTCTGCATTAATACTTTTGAATGCCAAATGTGAAGTTATATATTTATATATTACCTCTGCTCTACAGATGTGTTGTCTCTTCTGAACATCTGGTCTGAATTTAACTGATGTTGTCACGTACACAGAGTCACACCGTGTTGCTAGGAAACATGTTTAATTCAACGTTAACAACAGGGTCTGTAGGCACGGCCGTGTGGCTCCTTAATGAGGTCCGGTCTGGGGGTCTGGGGGGGGGGGGACATGTCGGACCTTTTGGAAAAGTTTCAGTTTTTTCTTCCCAAAAGCCACCAGATTTTATTTACACTGTTCAAGAGTCACAACATCAACGTCCGTTTAACACATGTGGTTAATATTGGCAACTTTGTTTAAATAAAAAAAAACTGCATTTAAAAAAAAAAAAAACCTTGAAAGGAGAGGGGGGGAATGAGAGGGGGAAACACCAGAGCAGGGGGAATGAATGAGAGGGGAAACACCAGAGCAGGGGGAATGAGAGGATGAAACACCAGAGCAGGAGGAATGAGAGGAGGAAACACCAGAGCAGGAGGAATGAGAGGGGGAATGAGAGGGGGAAACACCAGAGCAGGGGGAATGAGAGGATGAAACACCAGAGCAGGAGGAATGAGAGCAGGGGGAATGAGAGGATGAAACACCAGAGCAGGGGAATGAGAGGGGATGAAACACCAGAGCAGGGGGAATGAGAGGGGAAACACCAGAGCAGGAGGAATGAGAGGAGGAAACACCAGAGCAGGGGGAATGAGAGGGGGAATGAGAGGGGGAAACACCAGAGCAGGGGGAATGAGAGGATGAAACACCAGAGCAGGGGGAATGAGAGGATGAAACACCAGAGCAGGGGGAATGAGAGGATGAAACACCAGAGCAGGAGGAATGAAACCCCCAGAGCAGGAGGAATGAAGGAGGAAACACCAGAGCAGGGGGAATGAAAGGGAATGAGGGGGAAACACCAGAGCAGGGGAATGAGAGGGGGAATGACACCAGAGCAGGGGGAATGAGGGAAAACACCAGAGCAGGGGAATGAGAGGAGGAAACACCAGAGCAGGGGAATGAGAGGGGGAATGAGAGGGAAACACCAGAGCAGGGGGAATGAATGAAAGAGGGAAACACCAGAGCAGGAGGAATGAAAGAGGAGGAAACACCAGAGCAGGAGGAATGGAATGAGAGGGGGAAAACACCAGAGCAGGAGGAATGAGAGGGGGAATGAGAGGGGGAAACACCAGAGCAGGGGGAATGAAAGAGGGAAACGCCAGAGCAGGGGGAATGAAAGAGGGAAACACAGCCAAAGCTGTAGCGATGTAAACGTAGCCTCGGGACTTCTTCTTCTTCTCTTCTTTGCGGCGAGCGTCCCCGGAGCTCGGCGTCGCCGCGCTGCCGTCCGATCACCGGATGGTGCGGTACATCATGAAGTCGACCGTGGTGCATCGTGGGAATTTCCCGATGGAGCTCTCCTCCACCGGCGTGTACACTTTGATCTGCCGCATGTGCGTGTCGCGGCCGTTCTGGTGGTTCGCCAGCACCGCGATCTGGATCATGAAGGTGCTGATTGGCTCGTTCGTCCGCTTAAACACGTACACATGCACACGCACACACACTTTAGTCATCGTTGACACTCAACATTTATGGTCTGAAGCCTGTACTTGTACATTGGTGTGTGTGGATCCCTTTAAGAGAATAGCTGTGTGTGTGTGTGTGTGTGTGTGTGTGTGTGTGTGTGTGTGTGTGTGTGTGACTGACTGTGTGTGTGTGTGTGTGTGTGTGTGTGTGTGTGTGTGTGTGTGTGTGTGTGTGACAGACTGAGTGACTGTGTGTGTGACTGTATGTGTGCAAGTGACTGTGTGTGTGTGTGTGTGTGACTGTGTGTGTGTGTGTGTGACTGACTGAGTGACTGTGTGTGTGTGTGTGTGTGTGACTGACTGTGTGTGTGTGTGTGTGTGTGTGTGTGACTGACTGAGTGACTGTGTGTGTGTGTGTGAGTGACTGACTGAGTGACTGTGTGTGTGTGTGTGTGTGTGTGTGTGTGTGTGTGTGTGTGAGTGACTGACTGAGTGACTGTGTGTGTGAGTGACTGTGTGTGTGACTGACTGAGTGACTGTGTGTGTGACTGTGTGTGTGCAAGTGACTGTGTGTGTGTGTGTGTGTGACTGACTGAGTGACTGTGTGTGTGTGTGTGACTGTATGTGTGTAAGTGACTGTGTGTGAGTGTGCGAGTGACTGTGTGTGTGTGTGTGTGACTGACTGAGTGACTGTGTGACTGTGTGTGTGTGTGACTGACTGAGTGACTGTGTGTGTGTGTGTGTGTGACTGACTGAGTGACTGTGTGTGTGTGTGTGTGACTGACTGAGTGACTGTGTGTGTGTGTGTGTGACTGACTGAGTGACTGTGTGTGTGTGTGTGTGTGACTGACTGAGTGACTGTGTGTGTGTGTGTGTGTGACTGACTGAGTGACTGTGTGTGTGTGTGTGTGTGTGACTGACTGAGTGACTGTGTGTGTGTGAGTGAGTGACTGTGTGTGTGCGAGTGACTGTGTGTGTGTGTGTGAGTGACAGAGTGTGTGTGTGAGAGAGCGATCAGCTTCATGAGTGTGTGTGTGACCGACCGACCAAGTGTGTGTGTGTGTTACTGACTGTGTGTGTGTGTGTGTGTGTGTGTGTACTGACTGTGTGTGTGTGTGTGTGTTACTGACTGTGTGTGTGTGTGTGTGTGTGTGTGTGTGTGAAAGCTTCATGAGTAGACTCTAGCGAGAGAAACACATTAAGCTTAAATGTAACGTGTAGATAACTGCGTGAAGCAGTAGAAGTACAACGTCTGCTGTAAATAACTGCAGTAAAGTACAGATACCCAAACGTTCTACTTAAGCTAACGAAGTATTTGTACGTCGTTACTGGACTCTGGTACCCGTGAGTGTCTCACCTGATTCACCAGAGAGATGTGGATCCAGCCGCTGGGCTCCACCATCTCCAACTGCTGCAGGAAGGAGGAGGAGCAGGTGAAGAACTTAACCCTTAATAATTATATTATTAATAATAATAATAATAATAAATAAATACCATAATAAATTAAATTAAATATAAATACGTAATAATAAATAAAATAAATACCATAAGAAATAAATAATAAAAAATAAATACTATAAGAAATAAATAAAAAAAATAAGTAATAAGAAATAAATACCATAAGAAATAAATAAAAAATACGTAATAAGAAATAAATACCATAAGAAATAAATAAAAAATAAATACGTGATAAGAAATAAATACCATAAGAAATAAATAAAGTAATAAAATAAAAAATAAATACGTAATAAATAAAATAAGAAATACCATAATAAATAAATAAAAAATAAATAAATTAAGAAATAAATAAATAAAATAAAAAAAAATAAATACGTAATAATAAATAAAAAATACCATAATAAATAAATAAAAAATAAATACCATAAGAAATAAAATAAGAAATAAATACCATAAGTAATAAGAAATAAATACCATAATAAATAAATAAAATAAAAATAAAAAATAAATACGTAATAATAAATAAAATAAGAAACTAAATATTAAATAAATACCACTATAAAATATTAAATACCATAATAAATAAAATAAAATATAAATACGTAATAAGAAATAAAATAAATACCATAAGAAATAAATAATAAAAAATAAATACCATAAGAAATAAATAAAAAATAAATACCATAATAAATAAAGAAATAAATACCATAATAAATAAATAACATAAAAAAAATAAATACGTAATAATAAATAAAAAATACCATAATAAATAAATAAAAAATAAATACCATAAGAAATAAAATAAGAAATAAATGAAAGAAATAAATACCATAAGTAATAAGAAATAAATTAAGAAATAAATACCATAAGAAATAAATAAAATAAAATAAAAAATAAATACGTAATAATAAATAAAATAAGAAACTAAATATTAAATGAATACCACTATAAAATATTAAATACCATAATAAATAATAAATAAAATAAATGGGGGTTCGGTGCCTTGCTAAAGAGCACCTATCAGCACCCATATATATATATATATATATATACTGTGTATATATATATATATATATATATATATATAGTTGTGTACCCGGATCTCTTGCAGGTTGTGGAAGTTGTTCCCCACTCTGACGGAGATCTTGCTCGGCGTGTAGCTCTCGTCTGATTTGTAGTCGGCGTAGATACACAGCATCTTCACGGTCGTCCTCCTCCTGAACACACACACACACACACACACACACACACACGAACACACACACACACACACACGAACACACACACACACACAAACACACACACACGAACACACACACACACACACACACACACACACACACACACACACACACATTCAACAGGGCTAGAACGTTCAATACTAAATTTGATAAAATCTTAAAAAAAACTTTTGATACTAAATTTGATAAAATCTTAAAAATAAAGGTCAGTTGGTCGTGCGTGTGCGTGAGCGTGTGTGCGTGAGCGTGTGTGCGTGAGCGTGTGTGCGTGAGCGTGTGAGCCCGTCTCTGAGTATCTAGTCTGGTTTTACCTGAACTGGATGTTGACTAAATGGGGCTGGGACCCGTCAGACTGCCAGTACGTCTCCAGGTTATCGTCCCTCAGCTGATCAACGCCGAAACCTGGCCACGGGCGGAGGAACAAGGTCAGATAACGACACACACACACACAGACACACACAGACACACACACTTACAGAGACACACACCATGCATGCATGTGCGCACACACACACACTCAGACACACACACACAATGCATGCACACAGACACACACTCAGACACACTATGCATACACACAAAGAGAGAGACACACACACACACTTACAGAGACACACACACACACACATGCATGCACACACACACACACACAGAGACACACACACACACACACACAGAGACACACACACACACACATACACACACACACACAGGACTGAAGGACCACTCACCCACACGGAAAGTAACGGAGTACATACTCGTGCTGCTGTAATTGAGTAGGTTTGATGTGTAGGCTACTGTTTGAAGTAGTTTTCAAATCTGTAGTTTTACTTTTACTTAAGTATGTTTTTTTGTTTGAAGTATTTAAATAAAAAAAAAACATTAACGAGTTTAACAAAACGTCTACAAACTGGATATAATGACTCATTATATCCAGTTTGTTGACGTTATGTTTACTTGGGTAAAGCCAAATAGCAGAACTGAGAGAACAATCTGGAAAATTAATAAAATGACATCACTTAAGGGTGATGCAGCCCTTAAACCCAAAAAAAGACAGCACGTGTCACTTTAAGATGCAAGGATATCCAAAAGACGACACTGATCACATCCCAATATCGATTACAAGCCCCAACTTTCATCAAAGTAACAGAATATTTTCAACCCTGTCCACCTCTGCACACACACAGCAGACTGGGGGCTACAGCAGGTTTTGGGGCTGACCCGGTTTACAGGAGGAGAGGGACCACACCGCCTGGGAGCCGATCTCCCGGACCGTCCCAGTCCGCTCCAGCTGCTTCGGATCGGCGCCGGGTGGCGTCTTGCTCGGGGTGGCCATCCTTAACCGGGGAGAAAGACAAAACATAAGCACAGCAACAACACAATCAGCAACATGAGCGCCAAACTCCCTTTAAAAAGTCTGTAATTTTGACATTTCCTTGAATATTAAAAGGTGTAAATGAGCGAAAGAGACAGAATCAAGAGCTTATAAGACATGAGTGGATCCACAGCGAAATTCGGCAAACAAGTGACCCATCTAGTGGCATCCTATTTACCCAACGGTTACATTTTGGGCCACATATGTGGTTAATATAATCAGGGCTATAAGGAGAGGGCATTAAGTTAAGGTGACCAGATTTCTTCTGACATTTTCAGCTCAGAAGCGTAAATACCTCCAAAACACGTCATGTTTTTAATTTTTGTAAAACTTAAAACGGGGACACTAGACCTAGAGCTGAGTATCGGAGACAATATAAACTATTGAAGAAAGATGTTCCTTTGACATTGATGCAGTATGAAACGAGATCGCTGCAGTCGGCAGCAGAGAAACAAGCTACAATGGAAGTTAATGGGAGAATTGTCCAGCTTGTATTTACGTTCATAAAGTGCTCGTTTTGCTGCTGACAGACTCAGATTAATATTCTAAGTGTCTGATAACATTATGGAAAGGATTTCTAAGGAGGCCGACCTTTCTGTTAAAGATTAAGATCCATATCCCATATTGATCATGTGATGGGAGACGGGATCCATTTTGTCTAGAAACATTTGAACTAAAACTAAACCCACCAGACTCCATGTAAATCATCACTACTTTTAGCGTGTATAGAGCAGCATATCTCCACCAGACTCCATGTAAATAATCACTGATTTTAGCTTTTAGCTCCATGTATATCACTACTTTTAGAGCAGCATATCTCCACCAGACTCCATGTAAATAATCACTACTTTTAGCGTGTATAGAGCAGCATATCTCCACCAGACTCCATGTAAATAATCACTACTTTTAGCGTGTATAGAGCAGCATATCTCCACCAGACTCCATGTAAATAATCACTACTTTTAGCGTGTATAGAGCAGCATATCTCCACCAGACTCCATGTAAATAATCACTACTTTTAGCGTGTATAGAGCATATCTCCACCAGCTCCATATCTCCACCAGACTCCATGTAAATAATCACTACTTTTAGCGTGTATAGAGCAACATATCTCCACCAGACTCCATGTAAATAATCAGTGATTTTAGCATGGTAAAATAAAACATCTTTAAAACATCTCTGAGCTCTGAGCAGCGCTGCTCGATCGGCTCCGTTTGGTCAGATTTTTTTGTCTTTCATTCCAATTTCGGGTCTGTCAGTCACAGTAAAAACCGGGGACTTCCGGGGACGTCTGGTCACCCTACATTAAACACAGTGATTCGTTAAAATGATTTAAAACGTGGACCACAACTTTGCAACATTAAGTTGTTAGTAATTTCATCCATGCTAAAAATGTCAAAGTCAATACCGCAAAAGCCAAACTCCATTCACATTTTAAACATTTTAACGTTTATGTGCACATTACACGCGTTTAGTGATACCAGAATACAACTTAAGAGCTTTGGGGTTCCAAGGGGTACTTTGGGGGAAATTCGGCATACAAGTGACACATTTGGCAGCATCTCATTTATAGAAAATGTGCAATAAGTGCCAAATTTATGGTAAATACAACAGTGGCTACTTCGAGGACGGAAGCTCAGTGACTATCAAACGAAGAGATATGTTAAGCTCATTTTAAAAGTGGACCACTACGTTTTAATAATAGACAGTTAGTTGTTTTCTACAAGTCATGCAACATCAATATGCGAGTAAATGACTAAAGGAGGTTTTAACGCAGTTTAGCGGTGAGCTCTGGTTAGCGGTTAGCTTTTAGCGGGTAATTTTCCGTCTAAAAACGTAGCTTACGGTATAAATATGAGCACAACGTACAAGCAGGGTAGTACTTAGGGTAAGGTAGTTCAACAGTATGTGTCAGTGCATCGGGCGAGGCCGCTGGACACGCATTAAAATCAAAAATCCGCGTTGTTTTCGCCGCCAGGCCACTTCGAATCTCCCACTTTTTGTGAGTCGCTTTCGTTCTACGTCACCACCAGCACCAACCACCGAGTCGCGTTCTGTTTCCGTCGATCCCGCCATCTTTTCCAGCCGGCTTCCAGCGAGAGGAACACGTTGCTGGGAGAGACGAAAAGAAATTTATTATTTGTCTCTAAACGTCGTTTCTCGTCTGTTTTCGTTCAAGCACGGTAACCGGGGCCAAATAGGGGTGAGTTGTTAACTTATCGGTCCCGATTCGGGGGCTTTTCTGGGGTTTTATTGCCATAAAAACGAGAGTTATTCCCCCCAAACCCGACCAGCTGTCAAAAGTGCTGGGCCTCCGTTACTAACGTCGTTGCTAACCGCTAGCTAGCTCCGTAGCTAGCTAGCGGTTAGCTTAGCGCTATCATCAAGTGTAATATTAGGATTTCAGGGTTTTAACCGCTGATTAAGATGATCTTAATATACAGGTTGGGTTGATTGTTATGTTTTAACACAGCTGCTGTTATTGGCATAGTAACCCCGCGAGTTATCTTGACACGTTCCCCCATAAAAGGCGGTGCGCCAAACTCCGTTCAATAATGTCCCAATTTAAGTTGTTCTCGCCCACAGACGCAAATAGACACGTGCACCGTCACGATTTTGTGTGTTTTGCCTAAAGTGCGATCGGTTGATGATTTCGGGTACATGAATAAGTCGCTGATTATTAATTATCGGCTCGTTATTAAGGGACAACTCCCAGTTTGGGGCTCGCCGCCGCCCGTCACGTCGCGATTCAGAGTTGCGATGTTGCACATGGATCAACAGGCTGGCTCTCAATTTGTATTTCATTTATGTTTTTACTCTGTGGTGAGTGTCCCCAGGGTTGAAAAGGCGGACACCACTGAGTAGTTAAATGTCTCGAATCACGCAAAACACCGGGCATGTGCGTTCAGTGGCGAGGAGACGGTAAAAGGCCCGACTTTTAAACGGAGTCTGGTGTGACTCGCTCTTGTTGCAAAACATTGCAAACCGCAAACTTCTCTGGTTTGCAGCAGCTTCGTTTACGGCAATTCAGCCCTCCTGGGACCTGGATCTGCATTGAAGCCAGAACGCATTAAACGTGGTTGCAGTACCGAGCTGGTAGGGTCTGGTTCAGGGCAGCGGACTGTAGCGGATCTGGGGCAGCAGCCCATTGTGCGTTTTTGTTCAAAATTGAATGTGTTGCTTCAGCAGAGTGGGTTCGAGCCTGAACCCTGTCCTCTACATTTAGATGTTGTGTGTTGGCTTTTGTACCTGAATATCATCATTATTTATAGATAGATAGAAGGATGGATGGATGGATGTTGTCCTCATGTTGCCCCCATGTTGTCCCTCATGTTGTCCTCATGTTGCCCCCATGTTGTCCTCATGTTGTCCTCATGTTGTCCCTCATGTTGTCCTGTTGTCCTCATGTTGCCCCCATGTTGTCCCCATGTTGTCCTCATGTTGTCTGTCCTATGTTGCCCCATGTTGTCCTCATGTTGTCCTCATCCCCATGTTGCCCCCTCAATGTTGTTTTTAATTCCCCAAAATAATTCCCCAAAATAACATGATTGATTCCACCCAACGCTCTTAGCCAAGTACAAATCTCTACTTTCATTAATTTTGGGGCGTCTTATTCAATTTTATAGCATTGTAAAACAAATGGAAGTGTTTTTGAAATAGTATTGAGTAAAAGTTGACATATTCCAGTCTGTGATTATCATCAACATCCATTCCTTTAATTTTAGTCTCAATAATTCCTAATTTCTGCTTTTCTAACTCAAACATTAGGTATAATTTCCTATAAATGAGGTTTATTGACCATAAATTCCAAAAATAACTGTAAAACTAAAGTTAATAAGTTAGTGTTACGTAGTGTTGAAAACGTCAAAAAAAGTGACAAACATGAAAAAAGCGTCAACAAAAGTGTTAAAAGGGACAAAAAAGTTAAAAAGATCAAAAGTGTTGATCTTCAGTTTTGACGGGCTAAAAGTACTAAAAACTAAATAAAACCTCCGACCTTGAGGGTAGAAGTACAGTACTTTAAGCTTCTGTCTGAACTTCCAATCCAACTGAGTCTTGTCCGTGGTGGTTTTAGCTCCTCGGGTGCCAGCGTCCATCGTCCCCCCCCACCCCCCCCCCCCCCATCATGGCGGATAAAAACACCAGGATCGCCATCGTCAACCACGACAAATGCAAACCGAAGAAATGCCGTCAGGAGTGCAAGAAGAGCTGCCCGGTGGTCCGCATGGGTGAGTGGTCCTTCAGTCCAGTCCAGACCTCGGCAGGCTGCAACTGGACACCAGACACTAACCTGTGTGTGTGTGTGTGTGTGTGGGTGATGGATGTGTGTGCACACACGCGCCTGTCTGTCTGTCTGCCTGTCTGTCTGTCTGCATGTCTGTCTGTGTGTGTGTGTGTGTGTGTGTGTCTCTGTGTGATGGATGTGTGGGTGTGATGGATGGATGGATGGATGGTATGTGTGTGTGACTACGTGCGTGACTCTGTGTGTGTGTGTGTGTGTGTGTGTGTGTCTGTCTGACTGCGTGCATGACTGTGAGTGTGTGCGCGCGTCTGTCTGTGCGTGTCTCTGTGTGTGTGTGTCTGTGTGTGTGTGTGTGTGTGCGCGTGTCTGTCTGCGTCTCTGTGTGTGATGGATGTGCGTGTGACTGTGTGTGTGTCTGTCTGTCTGTCTGTCTGTCTGTCTGTCTGTCATGTCTCTGTGTGTGTGTGTGTGTCTCTGTGTGATGGATGTGTGGGTGTGATGGATGGATATATGGATATGTGTGTGTGTGTGTGTGAGACTGCGTGCGTGACTGTGTGTGTGTGTCTGTGTGTGCGTGTCTCTGTGTGACTACGTGCGTGTGACTGTCTGTGTGTGTGTGTCTCTCTCTACTGTGTGTGTGTGTGTGTGTGTGTGTGTCTGTCTGTCTGTGTGTGTGTGTGTGTGTGTGTCTCTCTCTCTATGATCTCTCTCTATCTCTGTCTGTCTGTCTGTCTGTGTGTGTGTGTGTCTCTATCTATCTATCTCTGTCGTGTCTGTCTGTGTGTGTGTGTCTGTGTGATGGATGTGTGGGTGTGATGGATGGATATGTGTGTGTGTGTGTGAGACTACGTCTGTCTGTCTGTGTGTGTGTGTGTGTGTGTGTGTGTGTCTCTATCTATCTATCTCTCTGTCTGTCTGTCTGTGTGTGTGTGTGTGTGTGTGTGTGTGTCTGTGTCTGTCTGTCTGTGTACTGTGCGTGTGACTGTCTGTGTGTGTGTGTGTGTGTGTGTGTGTGTCTCTCTCTCTATCTATCTCTGTCTGTCTGTCTGTGTGTGTGTGTCTCTCTCTCTCTCTGTCTGTCTGTCTGTGTGTGTCTCTCTCTATCTATCTATCTCTCTGTCTGTCTGTCTGTCTGTCTGTGTGTGTGTGTGTCTCTCTCTATCTCTCTCTCTGTCTGTCTGTGTGTGTGTGTGTGTGTGTGTGTGTGTCTCTCTCTCTATCTCTCTATCTCTATCTCTGTCTGTCTGTCTGTGTGTGTGTGTGTGTGTGTGTGTGTGTGTGTGTGTGTGTGTGTGTGTGTGTGTGTGTGTGTGTGTGTGTGTGTGTGTGTGTGTGTGTGTGTGTGTGTGTGTGTGTGTGTGTGTGCAGGTAAGCTGTGTATCGAGGTGACTCCCCAGAGTAAGATCGTCTGGATCTCAGAGTCTCTGTGTATAGGCTGCGGCATCTGCATCAAGGTAATAACATGCACACTATATTTATATATCAAGGTAATAACATGCACACTCTATTTATATATCAAGGTAATAACACACTATATTTATATATCAAGGTAATAACATGCACACTATATTTATATATCAAGGTAATAACATGCACACTATATTTATATATCAAGGTAATAACATAAAATAATATATATTATCTGTGATTATTGCTCTTTTATAGCATTCAGCAGTCAGTAATCAGAATATTACGTGTGTGTGTGTGTATACATACATACATACATACATACTTGTGTGTCTGTGTATATGTACATGGACATATATGTGTATTTGTACATGTGTGTGTGTGCCTGTGTATTTATACATGAACGTGTATTTGTACATGAACGTGTATTTGTACATGAACATGTATGTCTGTGTATATGTACAGTACATGAACGTGTATGTATACATATTGTATATATTTGGTGTTTTTGTATTTTATTTGTTGGTTGTGTGTGTGTGTGTGTGTGTGTGTGTGTTGCTTAGCAACCTTGTTTTAAGTCCGGCTGTTGTTGTCGTTTTTAGAAATGTCCGTTCGGAGCGTTGTCGATCGTCAACCTGCCGAGCAACCTGGAGAAGGAAACTACACACCGATACTGCGCCAACTCCTTCAAACTGCACCGGTGTGTGTGTGTGTGTGTGTGTGTGTGTGTGTGTGTGTGTGTGTGTGTGTGTGTGTGTGTGTGTGTGTGTCGACGCTGACAAGATTGTTTCAGCTTTTTCTCCAGTTCAGGGATTATTATTATTAAGGAAAGAAGCGTGAAGACAAATCACAGTATTATGGTGGAAAAACAACAGATTTTGCATTGTTTTCAGCCTTTTATTATTATTATTTAAGTTGTTCCTCTTCAACTTACCAAAAAAACAAATGGTTTTTGTTGTTGTGTTTGGGCGGTAACACGGGATCAGTTTCAACACGTCGTTAAAAAAGGAAATGCACTTATATGGGAGATTAATTATTAAATATAAATTATATAACCCTTGTGTTGTCTTCCAGTCAACCATGATTTTTCATTATTTTCGCTGTTTCTGACATTTTTGTCACTTTTTCACTGTAGTGGGTGCCCAATGTAGAGGTTTTTGCCAAAGTTTTGGGATATTTTTATTGTTGACATTTTCAGCGGCCCATTTTTTATATTAATACTGAAAACAGGTCAAATTTAGAGAGAGTAAAAGAGAGAGAATGTGTGTGTGTGTGTGTGAGTGTGTGTGCGTGTGAGAGTGTGTGTGCGTGTGAGAGAGTAAAAGGGAGAGAGCTGCACTTTATACCTAGTTAGTTTGAGATCTTAATGCCAGTTTTTCTTTGTGTGTGTCTGTCTCTCTCTCTCTGTCTCTCTCTCTCTGTCTCTCTCTCACTGTCTCTCTCTCTCTGTCTCTCTCTATGTCTCTCTCTATCTCTGTCTGTCTGTCTCTGTCTCTCTGTTTGTCTCTCTCTCGCTGTCTCTCTCTCACTGTCTCTCTCTCTCATCTCTGTCTGTCTCTGTCTCTCTCTGTCTCTCTCTCTATGTCTCTCTTTCTCTCTGTCTCTCTCTCTCACTGTCTCTCTTTCTCTTACTGTCTCTCTCTGTCTCTGTCTCTCTCTCTCTCTTTCTCTCTCTCTCTCTCTGTCTCTCTCTCTCTCTCTGTCTGTCTCTGTCTCTCTCTATGTCTCTCTCTCTATGTCTCTCTCTATCTCTCTGTCTCTCTCTCTCTGTCTCTTTCTCTTACTGTCTCTCTCTGTCTCTGTCTCTCTCTCTCTCTATCTCTCTCTTTCTCTCTCTCTCTCTCTCTCTCTCTCTCTTACTGTCTCTCTCTGTGTGTGTGTGTGTGTGTGTGCAGACTGCCGATCCCCCGGCCCGGTGAGGTTCTGGGCCTGGTGGGGACCAACGGTATCGGCAAGTCCACAGCTCTGAAGATCCTGGCCGGGAAACAGAAACCCAACCTGGGCAGATTCGACGTGAGTCCTCCGTCTCCTCGCGGAACCCGAGTCGCGTTTCGGTAACGCCGATCAGATGTGAGCTCGCTGCGCTGCAGAGATAACCAGCGGGTGGAGCTGCTCACACCCGCTGGTTTGTCTCCATAGCAACCATCAAATTAAGAGCTTTGTTTTAGGGGTGTGCAAAAACACCCAATCAAATTTTTATGAATCCATTCCAGCTCTACCGATTTTAAAAATCAACTCATATGTTTTATTTTTTTCATTTTGTTATGGCGTCTACACCATCACATGGTAAAAGTAACTACCGGCAGCCTTCGTGTACATACTCTGAATCGTTATTTTTAATTGAGAATTGATTTTGAGTCGAATCGAGCGCCCTTAAGATCAAGTTTCCTCTTGTCCCAAAAGTACAGTACTCTAAAAGTTTGACTTTTCTGGAAAAAAACACACCCTACGCAATTAATTCATTTTTAATTAATATCAAAACGTTATGCACGGGGCGCCCGGGTAGCTCAGTTGGTGGAGCGGGTGCCCATACAGTGCTGCTCATGAGTATAGGAACTCATGCATGGAAATTGATCTTAATGCCTTAATTAAATGGGGAAATCCGACCTTTAAGGAGACCAGTTTTCTTTATGAATGAATAATGTATTGTCAATAGTTAAAATACAGGGGGCATAAGTATACACCCCTTTTGAATTTTTGTATGTTAAAATACAGGGGCATAAGTACACTCCCCTCTCAAGGATGATGTTAAAATACAGGGGGCATAAGTATACACCCCCCTATGTTAAAATACAGGGGCATAAAAAAAGTATACACCCCTATGTTAAAATACAGGGGCAAGTATACACCCCCTATGTTAAAATACAGGGGGCATAAGTATACACCCCCTATGTTAAAATACAGGGGGCATAAGTATACACCCCTATGTTAAAATACAGGGGCATAAGTATACACCCCCCCTATGTTAAAATACAGGGGGCATAAGTAAAATACAGGGTCATTGTCTTGTTGGAAGTAAACCCCTATGTTAAAATACAGGGGGCATAAGTATACACCCCCTATGTTAAATTCCCATAGAGGTAGGCAGGTTTTTATTTTTATAGGGCAGTTATTTCATGGATCAGGATACTGTGCATCCTGGTAAATTGGAATTAAAATTAAATTAAAAAAGTTCCCCATGCCGATCTCTATGTATGTGTGGGGGGGGTGGTGCTGCATAGTATCCTAATCCATGAAATAACTGGCCTTTTAATAATAATAAACCTGCCTGCCTCTATGGGAATTAAGATCATTTTCCAATTTTTTTCTTCCTCTCTTTAGTCGACTTCAGCGTGGGTTCCTTTGCTCATGAGCAGCGATGTATATAGAGGGTTTCCCCTCGGAGCTGGGGTCCCGGGTTTGACTCCGCCCTGTGGCCCTTTGCTGCATGTCATTCCCCGTCTCCCTCCCACCTTTTCTTATCTCCAACTATCCTGCCAATAAACGCCTAAAAATGCACAAAATATTATATAATATAATATATTCTAAGAAAATTGTTACGCACTAAAGCTTTACCGCAGTTGAATCAGGATTGGTTTTGCGGATCAGGGTCGGTACTGCGGGGGTCCGAGATGAGGGGATGAGCCCTAAAGTCCCCTCCTTCCCCTCGGTCTCTGCGCGGCGTAACATGTTGTCGTTGTTAATGTGTTGACGTACGTGCGGCTGTGTTTCCTCTCCCAGAATCCTCCAGACTGGCAGGAGATCTTGACCTACTTCAGGGGGTCCGAGCTGCAGAACTATTTCACCAAAATCCTGGAGGACGACCTGCGGGCCATCGTCAAACCGCAGTACGTGGACCAGATCCCCAAAACTGTCAAGGTAAACCGGTTTTAACTCACCTCGCACAGCGGCGCCTTAACATTTGTTCAAGTAGAGTAGAGTAGATTAGAGTAGGGTAGAGTAGATTAGAGTAGATAAGATTAGATAAAATTAGAGTAGATTAGAGTAGATTAGAGTAGATACAATTAGATTAGATTAGATAAAATTAGAGTAGAGTAGATTAGAGTAGATTAGATTAGAGTAGGGTAGAGTAGAGTAGATAAGATTAGATAAAATTAGATTAGATTAGATTAGAGTAGATTAGAGTAGATTAGATTAGATAAAATTAGATTAGATTAGATTAGAGTAGATTAGAGTAGATTAGATTAGATAAAATTAGATTAGATTAGATTAGAGTAGATTAGAGTAGATTAGATTAGATAAAATTAGATTAGATTAGATAAAATTAGAGTAGAGTAGATTAGAGTAGATTAGATTAGAGTAGGGTAGAGTAGAGTAGATAAGATTAGATAAAATTAGAGTAGGGTAGATTAGAGTAGATAAGATTAGATAAGATTAGAGTAGAGTAGATAAGAGTAGAGAGATAAGAGTAGATAAGAGTTAGAGTAGAGTAGATAAGAGTAGAGTAGATTAGAGTAGAGTAGATAAGAGTAGAGTAGATAAAGTAGATAAGAGTAGAGTAGAGTAGATGAGAGTAGAGTAGATGAGATTAGATAAAATTAGATTAGATAAAATTAGAGTAGAGTAGATTAGATTAGAGTAGGGTAGAGTAGATAAGATTAGATAAAATTAGAGTAGAGTAGATTAGAGTAGGGTAGATTAGAGTAGGGTAGATTAGAGTAGGGTAGATTAGAGTAGGGTAGATTAGAGTAGGGTAGATTAGAGGAGAGTAGAGTAGATGAGAGTAGAGTAGATGAGAGTAGAGTAGATGAGAGTAGAGTAGATGAGAGTAGAGTAGATGAGAGTAGAGTAGATGAGAGTAGAGTAGATGAGAGTAGAGTAGATGAGAGTAGAGTAGATGAGAGTAGAGTAGATGAGAGTAGAGTAGATGAGAGTAGAGTAGATGAGAGTAGAGTAGATGAGAGTAGAGTAGATGAGAGTAGAGTAGATGAGAGTAGAGTAGATGAGAGTAGAGTAGATGAGAGTAGAGTAGATTAGAGTAGAGTAGAGTAGATAATACTTCATTCATCCCTCAGCGGGGAAATCCTCTTATTACAGCAGGGGGTGGAAATCACCAGACTGTTCCGATACGATATCACGATACTTAAGCCACGGTACGATATTACTGCGATTTTAAACATATTGCAATATTCTGCAATATTATTGGAATTTATAACCTTTTTTCCAACTTCTAATTTTTCCCCAATTTCTAATGACGTCCCCAAAAGGAAACTTCTCAACATCTGTTTCATCTAAAAAGAAACATTTCTCTGTTTGTTCGTCTTCAATGTTATCGCTGCAGAACGGGATAAACTGACCAACACATGTATAATATATAATAATATAAGATTGATACTTGGCGCCTGTGTATCGATGCAGTATTGCCGCTGAAAATATCACAATACTACGCTGTATCTATGTTTTTCTTCCCACTCCTGTCAAGTACAGCAGTTTAATGCTGATTTCTACTTTTTACTCCGCTACATTCATGTAACTGCTGTAGATGTTTTTGATTTTACTTATTAAATATGACGCAGTGTTGTAGATTAAAGGCCCCTCGTACTCTCACTGGGGCGTTAACGTAACTTCTAGACAAGTCCCGCCCTCCGAAGCAGCTCGATTGGTTGCTAGGGGGTCGCCATTGACCTCGAGTGGTTGAAACGTACCTGTCGAGCGCCAGTGTGACGTCATGAAAGCGATGTAACTGTTTATGTCAGATTCATGTGTATGTGTAAAACTGTATATTTTCAGACATATTTTATATTGTACTTTTTTTTTTCCAACCCCCCTGCAGCTACTCTGAGGACCCCCTTGGGGTCCCGGACCCCCTGTTGAACACCTCTGTTCGCATAAGATAAAAGATATACTGTGTTCTTCTTCTGGGGCCTTGAAGACTCCACAATTTAAAACTTTTGAGAGAATCCATTTTGCATAATGAGTACTTTTAATTTTTATACTTTAAAGTACATGTTTGCTGGTAATACTTCTCTCTGAGTATTTTTACAGTGCAGTTCTTAAGGTTCTTAAGTACTTCTTCCGCCACTGATCTTGGTACTGTGTTGATGGTTTTGGTTTCAGTAGTTTTGGACCGATTGTAGTTCTTCTTGTCTGCCTGCAGGGGTCCGTGGGGTCCATCCTGAGCAGGAAAGACGACACAGACACACAGACCATTGTCTGTGCCCAGCTAGGTAACACACACACACACACACACACACACACACACACACACGCACACACACACACACACACACACACATACACACTTACAAAATAACTAGTTTCAAAATAAAACACCCAGGTTTGTGCTGATTTTGGCCTTTGGTATTGACTTCCCAGCAACATACACACACTCTCACTCACTCACTTACTCTCTCTCTCTTTCTTTCTTTCTCTCTCTCTCTCTCTCTCTCTCTCTCTCTCTCTCTCTCTCTCACTCACTTACTTTCTCTCTCTCTCTCTCTCTAAATCAATGAGGAACTGAAAACAAAACCGGTATACCGGTTCACACCAAATACCAGTGTATATTTTCATTATGATGAATTTTGTTTTTGGAGTCGTTTTGGTTTTAACGTAGGGTGACCAGACGTCACCGATTTTGGTGACCTGTCCCCGACTGGATCTGTCCCCGGATCTGTCCCCGGTTTTCACTGTGACTGACTGACCTGAAATCAGAGCTCAGAGATGTTTTACAGATGTTTTATTTTACGATGCTAAAATCACTGATTATTATGGAGTCTGGTGGGTTTAGAGAACCCGTTTTAAGTTTTACAAAAATTAAAAACATGACGTGTTTTGGAGGTATATACGCTTCAGAGCTGAAAATGTCCCCGGAGAAATCTGGGAAACCTTATTTGAAAGATTTGTGCTAATGTTCACCAACTTTTTCCTCTAGTGCTGACGTTAATGTGTTAATGCGTGATTGTTTATAGATTGGTTAATATGTCGTCAAATCCCAACAATAAGGAGGCAAAACGTTGCTTTGTCCACGTCTGTGTTGTGATTGGCTGTTTTTCTGTCGTTGTTGCCGGGCAGATCTGAGTCACCTGCGAGAGAGGAACGTGGAGGATCTGTCCGGAGGAGAGCTGCAGAGGTTCGCCTGCGCCGTCGTCTGCATCCAGAGAGCAGACATGTGAGGAGACGACCCGAGCCGCCGGTCCTAGACGTAATATTTCAACCGAAACGCGCAGGCTGACGTTGTGCTTGTCTCTCTCTTCAGTTTCATGTTCGATGAGCCGTCCAGCTACCTGGATGTGAAGCAGAGGCTGAAGGCCGCCATCACCATCCGCTCGCTCATCACCCCGGACAGGTAACACTCTCCATTCGCTTCAATTTCAAAGTACTTGTGAGGTATTTTCACAGTGTGGTACTTAAACATTTTCTTCCGCATTGTATAACTGGACACACACTTACAAAATACAACTAATTTCAAAATAAAACACCCAGGTTTGTTCTCTCAGGTCCGATCCTGTGGCTGTAGTTTTATTCTCTGTGCAGGGGAGTCTGAGGGTCGCATAAAGCTGTAAAACTGTCTCATTGAGGGCACCCAGGTAGCTCAGTGGGTATGTAGAGGTTTTACTCCTCGACGCAGCGGCCCCGGGTTCGACTCCGACCTGCGGCCCTTTGCTGCATGTCATTCCCCCCCCCCTCCCCTTTAATATCTTCAGCTGTCTTGTCAATTAAATGCCTAAAATGCCCAAAAAATAATCTTAAAAAAAAAAAAAGTCTCATTGACCAGAATGGGTTTTTATACAAGTTTACAGTTTACTTTCACAAAAATGTTATTTACAAAATGAGATTTTTGATAAATATTCTCCAGAAATGATGTAATGACTTGGTGGGTAAAGGCTAATAATGCAACAGCTACAACAGTCTGGTATGACATCATTGTTTTACTGTAACGCAGCCTGTAAAACCAGGTACATACAACAATTACTAGGTACATACAACACTTACTAGGTACATACAACACTTACCAGGTACATACAACACTTACCAGGTAAATACAACACTTACCAGGTACATACAACACTTACCAGGTAAATACAACACTTACCAGGTAAATACATACAACAATTACTAGGTAAATACAACACTTACCAGGTACATACAACAATTACTAGGTACATACAACAATTACTAGGTACATACAACAATTACTAGGTACATACAACACTTACCAGGTAAAGACAACACTTACCAGGTAAAGACAACACTTACCAGGTAAAGACAACACTTACCAGGTAAATACAACACATACAACACTTACCAGGTAAATACAACACTTACCAGGTAAATACAACACTTACCAGGTAAATACAACACTTACCAGGTAAATACAACACATACAACACTTACCAGGTAAAGACAACAATTACCAGGTACATACAACAATTACCAGGTAAATACAACACTTACCAGGTAAATACAACACTTACTAGGTAACAACACTAACCAGGTAAAGACAACACTAACCAGGTAAATACAACACTTACCAGGTAAAGACAACACTTATCACAGGACAATGTCTAGTCTCATATCGCTACATTGATACATCAATATATATTCGGCAGCCTTACTTTCAGGTTGTTAACTTCCTTCCACGCCATCGTTGTGCGTTGCAGGTACATCATCGTGGTGGAGCACGATCTGAGTGTGTTGGACTATCTGTCGGACTTCATCTGCTGCCTGTACGGCGTCCCCAGCGCCTACGGAGTCGTCACCATGCCCTTCAGCGTCCGAGAGGGTAAAACTCACATAAATCAACATAATGATGTATACTTTATAATATAATAATAAAGGTGCAACACCAGTAGATTAACACTCATCTTGCAGGGTTCGTTATTAGTTTTGTTTGTTTTTTACTTGCCCAAAGTCACCTTTTACTGTATACTTCATAAAACCTTGAGGTTGAGTCCAAGACCAGTCCAAGTCGAGTCCAAGTCAAGACTGGGGCCAAAAAGGTTCGAGGTCGAGTACAAGACCAGGACTAGTCGAGTCCAAGTCAAGACCGAGTCCAAAGAGGTTTGAGTCCAAGTCAAAAGACCCAAGTCAAGACCGAGTCCAAAGAGGTTTGAGTCCAAGACAAGACCGAGTCCAAAGAGGTTTGAGTCCAAGACAAGACCGAGTCCAAAGAGGTTTGAGTCCAAGACAAGACCGAGTCCAAAGAGGTTTGAGGTCGAGTCCACTTTCCCTCCAATATTATTATCAACATAATAAAGACACCTGGACTCGGTCCAGACCAGAAGCCATATTGGGCAAGACCAGTGACCGAGACAAGTCCGAGGTCCAAGAGCATGGAAAAACGGTCTTGAGTCCGGACTCGAGTACTATTGCCCTGGCCAGCATCTCACTATCCCTAACGTTCTCCTCCATTTAAATGATATTTTTAGACACTACAAAAAAGCCTGGAAGTCCAAAGTTAGGACGGAAGTACAACGAGTCGTTGCTATGGAGATGATACACCGCATTCGTCCTGATCCTCTCTGTAACTTCTTATCTCTTTCTTTCAGGTATCAACATCTTCCTGGACGGTTACGTTCCCACTGAGAATCTCAGGTTTCGTGAGACCTCGTTGGTCTTCAAGGTGGCCGAGACGGCCAATGAGGAGGAGGTGAAGAGACTCCGACACTACCAGGTCTGTTCACATCCTCTGCTTCTGCCCCCTATTTCCCTTTTTTCTTTTGAACACTTTCTTCTCTTCCTCCTTCCTCCCTCTTATTCGTCATCATCTCTTGCTGAATTTAAAGGTCCCATGACATGTTGCTCATCTGAAGTCTCTTTTATATAGACCTTAGTGGTCCCTAATACTGTATCTGAAGTCTCTTTTATATAGACCTTAGTGGTCCCCTAATACTGTATCTGAAGTCTCTTTTATCTTTTATATGGATCTGAAGTCTCTTTTATATAGACCTTAGTGGTCCCCTAATACTGTATCTGAAGTCTCTTTTATATAGACCTTAGTGGTCCCCTGATACTGGATCTGAAGTCTCTTTTATATAGACCTTAGTGGTCCCCTGATACTGGATCTGAAGTCTCTTTTGTATAATAAATAGATGATATTTAATGACATTTTGAGCATGTTTAGAGACTAAAAACACGTTTAAAACACCTTAATTCTCCTTTAATATGAGCTGAACTCAGTCCTGGTTTCTGTAGTGAACCGGATTTCGGGTGAGGAGGATTCTGTGTAACTAACTGCTGATGTTTCTCCTCTTCGTCCAGTACCCAGAAATGGTGAAGACGATGGGCGAGTTCTCTCTGGAGATTAAACCCGGGGAGTTCTCCGACTCGGAGATCATGGTGATGCTGGGAGAGAACGG
>CM049389.1:19690613-19755613 GCA_026937815.1 Etheostoma perlongum | reverse complement strand
GTTTTAGACCAATCAAATGAGGGAAATGGGTACCCAATGAGGACAGAGTGACTCTCCCCCCCCCCCAGGTGCAGAACCTGTCTGGAGGTGAGCTGCAGCGAGTCGCTCTCACGCTGTGTTTGGGGAAGCCGGCGGACGTCTACCTGATCGACGAGCCGTCGGCCTACCTGGACTCGGAGCAGAGGCTGATGGCCGCCAGGGTCATCAAGAGGTCACCAGCACCTTTTTATTTTCTATTTGTTCCTTTCCTCCCACATTTCCTCTCTTTTATCCTCACTTTCTCTCTTTTTCTTCCCTATTCTCTACATCTTTTAACACTTTTCCTCCCCCACTTTTCATATTTCCTTTCCTTACTATCTCATTCATATTTGTATCCCTTCCATTTTTCCTTCATATTTCCCTTCCTCCTTCGTTATATTTCCCCTCTTTGCCTTCATATTTCCCTCTCTTCCTCCACCTTTCATATTTCCTCTTTCCTTCACATTTCCCTCCCTTCCTCCTTCCTTTTTCCTTTACATTTCCCTTCTTTCATCCCTCACTTTTTCCGCCTTCACAGTACTCTCCCTTCCTCCACTTTCATATATTTTCCTCTCTTCCACCTTCACCCGTTCTTCATATTTCACTTTTCCGCCAACTCCACACACCCTCCTTCTTTTTCTTCCTCCGTCTCCCTCCTGCTGTCTGTGTAACTCTGGTGTGTGTGTGTGTGTGTGCGTGCAGGTACATCCTCCACGCCAAGAAGACGGCGTTTGTGGTGGAGCATGACTTCATCATGGCGACCTACCTGGCCGACAGAGTCATCGTGTTTGACGGCGTTCCCTCCAAAGCGACCGTAGCTAACACGTAAGACGCTCACGCATTAACTTAATAACTCTCCGCAGTGTTTTACTTATTCATTAATCTGACTCTGTGTGTGTGTGTTCCAGGCCTCAGGGTCTGTTAGCGGGAATGAACAGGTTTCTGGCGCTGTTGGAAATCACGTTCAGAAGGGACCCGAACAACTTCAGACCACGCATCAACAAACACAACTCCATCAAGGTACACACACACACCCCGATATAACCACACCCCGATATAACACACCAGCACGACATTAGGATGACGATAAATAAGGTTTGTTGTGAGCACTGAGATTAAAAAAAGTATTTTGTTGACTGATAATTATTTGGCAACTATTTAAAGGTGAGTGTATGAACACGTTGATAAACTGACCCGTCGCTGCCCCTGCTGGTGACTTATAGGAATTACAACAACAATGATAAGCTGAGTAGAAAAAGCAGTTAAGTTTTCAAGAGTAATAAGCCTTTTTTTTGTTTTACAGCAACAGTTATTATATTAATGTATTTGTGTCAAAGAGTAGATAGACTAAAATGCCCCCAAAAAAAATCTTTAAAAGAAACAGTAGATATTGTATCTCAGGTATTACCTCAAGGCTTCAGTCTGTACTAACCGGACTGTGATTTTTTTGTGAAAGTCTCAATTTTCTAATATTTGTATTTAATGTTGCCCTCTCTGTCTCCCAGGACACGGAGCAGAAGAAGAGTGGAAACTACTTCTTCCTGGACGACTAAAACGACTTCCTGTGTGACCAACCGAGACTTCCTGCGAAGCTTCAGGGGCTGCGTTCGGGGTGCAGCCATGAGCCGACCAAGCTGCGTACAACCAGCAGATATGTTTAAAAGAAACTATCATAATCAATTAAAAAGATGAAAAGCCTTCAATGTACCCGGCTGCTAGGCTAGCAGTGTTGTGAAATGTCATTCTCTGTCAGTCATCCTGCACACAACCCTGTGACATTGTGGAACATTAAACAGCGTATTTTAACTCATGCATTTCCATCAAATGATAATAAACTGATGCTACCTGTTCCAAGACCTGTTTCTATCTTAATTTACTATGTCCAACTGTCTCTGTAGTCGTGCTACTAACCCAACGGCATCACTCCGAGCCTGGCGCTGGATGAAGACATCACGCGCTGAAGAATCCCGGGGATGTCTCTTAATTGATGTCTCCTCGGCTGAACCAGAGTAACTGTGTCTCCTCATTGAAGACGTCTCTAAGCTCTTATTTCTGCCCCCAGGAGGGATCGTTGAGGAGCCGAAGAAACGCGAGAGCAGCCTTCCCGAAAGCCGTGCAGCTGAACGCCGTTGCTAGCTCCACCCAAACATACTATACCGTTACTTTTAGTTCCCTTATTTTGACATACTACTGCTAGATGTTTTCAAGGAAGAGACAGAGACAAGGGTATTATCAAAGAGTTCCTTTACGTGCAAGTTGAGTCAAATTCTCGCATTTTGGTCAGCCTGGGCATCTCCACCTGCCCTGTGCTGCAGAGCATCCTGCGTCCTACACAAGGTCAGTCAGTCGAGGCTCACTTTTCGACATGCTATGACATTTTTTTCAACATGCTATACTATGACTTTTTTCGATGAGCTATACTATGACTTTTTCAACATGCTAAACTATGACTTTTTGACATACTATACTATGGCTTTTCTAGATTTTCGAAATGTACTATAACCCTTTTTCTAGATTTTTTCAACATACTATGCTATGACTCTTTTCTAGATTTTTGAAGTGTACTATGCTATGACTTTTTGACATGCTCTACTGTCTTTTTTCAAGATTCTTTTCCACATGCTATACTATGACTTTTTCTACATTCTTTTCAACATGCTAAACTGACTTTTTGACATGCTCTACTGTCTTTTTTCAAGATTCTTTTCCACATGCTATACTATGACTTTTTCTACATTCTTTTCAACATGCTATACTATGACTTTTTTCGATGAGCTATACTATGTCTTTTTCTAGATTTTTCCAACATGCTATACTATGACCTTTTCAACATGCTAAACTATGACTTTTTGACATGCTATACTGTCTTTTTTCTAGATTTTTTCCACATGCTACACTATGACTTTTTTCGATGAGCTATACTATGTCTTTTTCTAGATTTTTTTCTACATGCTAAACTATGACTTTTTGACATACTATACTATGGCTTTTTCTAGATTTTCGACATACTATGCTATGACTCTTTTCTAGATTTTCTGTACTATGCTATGACTTTTTGACATGCTATACTGTCTTTTTTCAAGATTCTTTTCCACATGCTATACTATGACTTTTTTCGATGAGCTATACTGTCTTTTTCTAGATTTTTTCAACATGCTAAACTATGACTTTTTGACATACTATACTGTCTTTTTTCAAGATTCTTTTCAACATGCTAAACTATGACTTTTTGACATACTATACTATGGCTTTTTCTAGATTTTCGAAATGTACTATAACCCTTTTTCTAGATTTTCGACATACTATGCTATGACTCTTTTCTAGATTTTCGAAGTGTACTATGCTATGACTTTTTGACATGCTCTACTGTCTTTTTTCAAGATTCTTTTCAACATGCTAAACTGACTTTTTGACATGCTCTACTGTCTTTTTTCAAGATTCTTTTCCACATGCTATACTATGACTTTTTCTACATTCTTTTCAACATGCTATACTATGACTTTTTTCGATGAGCTATACAATGTCTTTTTCTAGATTTTTCCAACATGCTATACTATGACCTTTTCAACATGCTAAACTATGACTTTTTGACATGCTATACTGTCTTTTTTCTAGATTTTTTCCACATGCTACACTATGACTTTTTTCGATGAGCTATACTATGTCTTTTTCTAGATTTTTTTCTACATGCTAAACTATGACTTTTTGACATACTATACTATGGCTTTTTCTAGATTTTCGACATGTACTATGTCCCTTTTCTAGATTTTTTTCCACATACTATACTATGACTTTTTCTAGATTTTCAAAGTGTACTATGCTATGACTTTTTGACATGCTATACTGTCTTTTTTCAAGATTCTTTTCCACATGCTATACTATGACTTTTTTGAGACTTTCAAAATTTTCAAAATGTACTATAAAATTTTTCTAGATTTTCGACCTATGCTGACTCTTTTCTAGATTACGACATACTACACTGAATTTTTCTAGATTTTCAACCTACTATGCTATGGCTCTTTTCTAGATTTTCGAAATATGCTATAAAATTTTTCTAGATTTTCGACCTGCTATGACTCTTTTCTAGATTTTTGAAATTACTATAACCCTTTTTCTAGATTTTCGGCATACTATATTATGACTTTTTCTAGATTTTCGGAATGCACTATAAAATTTTTCTAGATTTTCGAAAAACTATGCTATGGCTCTTTTCTAGATTTTTGTACAATGCTATAAAATTTTTCTAGATTTTCGACCTACTATGCTATGGCTTTTCTAGATTTTTTTCAAACTACACTGAATTTTTCTAGATTTTCAACCTACTATGCTATGACTCTTTTCTAGATTTTTGAAATTACTGTAACCCTTTTCTAGATTTTTGGCAACTATATTATGACTTTTTCTAGATTTTCAAAATGTACTATAGCCCTTTTTTTCTAGATTTTTTCACCTGCTATGACTTTTTCTAGATTTTTGAAATTACTGTAACCCTTTTTCTAGATTTTCGACAACTATATTATGACTTTTTCTAGATTTTCGGAATGCACTATAAAATTTTTCTAGATTTTCGAAAAACTATGCTATGGCTCTTTTCTAGATTTTTGAAATGTGCTATAAAATTTTTTCTAGATTTTTTCACTATGCTATGGCTTTTCTAGATTTTCGACAAACTACACTGAATTTTTCTAGATTTTCAGCATACTATACTATGACTTTTTCTAGATTTTTTTCAAATTACTAACCCTTTTCTAGATTTTTGGCAACTATACTGACTTTTTCTAGATTTTCAAAATGTACTATAGCCCTTTTTCTAGATTTTTGACCTGCTATGACTTTTTTTCTAGATTTTCGGAATGCACTATAAAATTTTTCTAGATTTTCGAAAAACTATGCTATGGCTCTTTTCTAGATTTTTGAAATGTGCTATAAAATTTTTCTAGATTTTCGACCTACTATGCTATGGCTTTTCTAGATTTTCAAACTACACTGCTAATTTTTCTAGATTTTCAAATGTGCTATAAAAGTTTTCTAGATTTTTGACCTACTATGCTATGGCTTTTCTAGATTTTCAACATACTACACTGAATTTTCTAGATTTTTTGAAATTACTGTAACCCTTTTCTAGATTTTCAAAATGTACTATAGCCCTTTTTCTAGATTTTTGAAATTACTATAACCCTTTCCTAGATTTTCGACCTTTTCTAGATTTTCGGAATGCACTATAAAATTTTTCTAGATTTTCAACCTACTATGCTATGGCTTTTCTAGATTACGACAAACTACACTGAATTTTTCTAGATTTTCAACCTACTATGCTATGAATCTTTTCTAGATTTTCAAAATGTACTATAGCCCTTTTCTAGATTTTTGACCTGCTATGACTCTTTTCTAGATTTTTGAAATTACTATAACCCTTTTCTAGATTTTTGGCAACTATATTATGACTTTTTCTAGATTTTCGACCTTTTCTAGATTTTTGAAAAACTATGCTATGGCTCTTTTCTAGATTTTTGAAATGTGCTATAAAATTTTTCTAGATTTTCGACCTACTATGCTATGGCTTTTCTAGATTACGACAAACTACACTGAATTTTTCTAGATTTTCAACCTACTATGCTATGACTCTTTTCTAGATTTTTGAAATTACTGTAACCCTTTTCTAGATTTTTGGCAACTATATTATGACTTTTTCTAGATTTTCAAAATGTACTATAGCCCTTTTTCTAGATTTTTGACCTGCTATGACTCTTTTCTAGATTTTTGAAATTACTGTAACCCTTTTCTAGATTTTCAAACTATATTATGACTTTTTCTAGATTTTCGGAATGCACTATAAAATTTTTTCTAGATTTTCGAAAAACTATGCTATGGCTCTTTTCTAGATTTTTGACCTACTATGCTATGGCTTTTCTAGATTACGACAAACTACACTGAATTTTTCTAGATTTTCAACCTACTATGCTATGACTCTTTTCTAGATTTTTGAAATTACTGTTTTTCTAGATTTTCCTTTTCTAGATTTTTGGCATTTATATTATGACTTTTTCTAGATTTTCAAAATGTACTATAGCCCTTTTTCTAGATTTTTGACCTGCTATGACTTTTTCTAGATTTTCGGAATGCACTATAAAATTTTTCTAGATTTTCGAAAAACTATGCTATGGCTCTTTTCTAGATTTTTGAAATGTGCTATAAAATTTTTCTAGATTTTCGACCTACTATGCTATGGCTTTTCTAGATTACGACAAACTACACTGAATTTTTCTAGATTTTCGAAATGTGCTATAAAAGTTTTCTAGATTTTTGACCTACTATGCTATGGCTTTTCTAGATTACGACATACTACACTGAATTTTTCTAGATTTTTGAAATTACTGTAACCCTTTTCTAGATTTTCAAAATGTACTATAGCCCTTTTTCTAGATTTTTGAAATTACTATAACCCTTTCCTAGATTTTCGACCTTTTTCTAGATTTTCGACCTGCACTATAAAATTTTTTCTAGATTTTCAACCTACTATGCTATGGCTTTTCTAGATTACGACAAACTACACTGAATTTTTCTAGATTTTCAACCTACTATGCTATGAATCTTTTCTAGATTTTCAAAATGTACTATAGCCCTTTTTCTAGATTTTTGACCTGCTATACTCTTTTTTCTAGATTTCTAGATTTTTGAAATTACTATAACCCTTTTCTAGATTTTTGAAATATATTATGACTTTTTCTAGATTTTCGACCTTTTCTAGATTTTCGGAATGCACTATAAAATGACTTTTTCTAGATTTTTGAAAAACTATGCTATGGCTCTTTTCTAGATTTTCGAAATGTGCTATAAATTTTTCTAGATTTTCGACCTACTATGCTATGGCTTTACTAGATTACGACATACTACACTGAATTTTTCTAGATTTTCGACCTACTATGCTATGACTCTTCTAGATTTTCAAAAGTACTATAACCCTTTCTCTAGATTTTCAACATACTATGCTATGACTTTTTCTAGATTTTCAACATGCTATACTATGAGTTTTTCAAGATTTTTTTCGATGTGCTATACTATGTCTTTTTTCAAGATTCTTTTCCACATACAATACTATGACTTTTCTAGATTTTTTCAACATGCTAAACTATGACTTTTTTGACATGCTATACTTTGACTTTTCTAGATTTTTTCCACATGCTATACTATGACTTTTTCTAGATTTTTGAAAAAACATACTATACTATGACTTTTTTAAATTTCAAAAAGTCATAGCATAGTATTTTCTAGATTTTCAAAAACTATACTATGGCTCTTTTCTAGATTTCGACCTACTATACTATGATTTTTTTTTCAACATGCTATCTAGAAAAAGTCATAGTATAGCATGTGGAAAAAAATTTTCTAGATTTTGAAAATCTAGAAACTATGACTTTATAAAATCTTTTCTTTGAAAATAAATATGAAAAAACCCAGTATAGCATTTGAAAAATCTAGAAAAAAATCTAGATTCATAGCTTTTCTAGATTTTTGTTGACTTTTTACTTTTTCAAACTAGAGAAATGGTTTTAGTACTTTTGAAAATGCTATAAATGACTTTCTAGATAGTTGGTTTGACATACTATGCTATACTATGGATTTTTCTAGATTTTCGACATACTATGCTATGACTCTTTTCTAGATTGTCGACCTACTATACGATGATTTTTTTCAACATGCTTTCTAGAAAAAGTCATAGTATAGCATGTTTTTAAATCTTTTTTAAAAACTCATAGTATAGCACGTCAAAAAGTCATAGTTTAGCATGTTGAAAAGAATCTTGTAAAAGTCATAGTATTGTATGTGGAAAAGAATCTTGAAAAAAGACATAGTATAGCACATCGAAAAAAATCTTGAAAAACTCATACTATAGCATGTTGAAAATCTAGAAAAAGTCATAACATTTTTGAAAATCTAGAGAAAAGGGTTATAGTACTTTTGAAAATTTCGAAATACTCATAGCATAGTTTTTTTTCAAAATCTAGATTTTTCGACATGCTATACTATGACTTTTTTAGATTTTCGACCTACTACTATGACTCTTTTCTAGATTTTCGACCTACTATACTATGATTTTTTTTTCAACATGCTTTCTAGACTTTTTGACATAGTATACTATGACTTTTTCATTTTTAATCTAGATTTTCATAGCATAGTAGTTTAAAAATTTTTTCAGTGTGCTATGTGACTAGAATCTTTTTTTTGATGAGCTATACTGTCTAGTAGATTCTAGAAAAAATTTTATACATGCTATACTATTTTTCTAACATCTTTTCATATGCTAATGACTTTTTCAAAAATTTTGAAATGCTATACAGCATTTTTTCGATCTAGATTTTTGACCTACTATACTATGACTTTTTCAAGATTCTTTTCAACATGCTAAACTATGACTTTTTGACATGCTAAACTATGTCTTTTTTCAAGATTCTTTTCAACATGCTTTACTATGACTTTTTTCAATGAGCTATACTATGTCTTTTTTCAACATGCTATACTATGACTTTTTTTGACATACTATACTATGACTTTTTCAATATTTTTTTCAACATGCTATACTATGACTAATTTTTCAACATGCTATGACATTTTTTTCAACATGCTATACTATGACTTTTTTCGATGAGCTATACTGTCTTTTTCAAGATTCTTTTCTACATGCTAAACTATGACTTTGACATGCTATACTGTCTTTTTTCAAGATTCTTTTGACATGCTATACTATGACATTTTTCGACATGCTATGACATTGTTTTCAACATGCTATACTATGACTAATTTTTCAACATGCTATACTATGACATGCTATACTATGACATTTTTTTGACATGCTATACTATGACATTTTTCCACTCTTTTCGACATGCTATGACATTTTTTTTTTTTATGCTATGACATTTTATTCGACATGCTATACTATGACTAATTTTTCGACATGCTATACTATGACATTTTTCAACATGCTATACTATGACATTTTTGTCGACATGCTATACTATGACTAATTTTTTGACATACTATACTATGACATTTTTTGACATGCTATACTATGACATTTTATTCGACATTCTATACTATGACTAATTTTTCAACATGATATACTATGACATTTTTCCACTCTTTGACATGCTATACTATGACATTTTTTTCGACATGCTATACTATGACATTTTTGTCGACATGCTATACTATGACATTTTTGTCGACATGCTATACTATGGCTAATTTTTCGACATGCTATACTATGAAATTTTCCACATGCTATACTATGACATTTTTCCACTCTTTGACATGCTATACTATGACTAATTTTTCAACATGCTATACTATGACTAATTTTTCGACATGCTATACTATGACATTTTTCGACATGCTATACTATGACATTTTTCGACATGCTATACTATGACATTTTATTCGACATGCTATACTATGAATTTTTTTCGACTATGACTAATTTTTCGACATGCTATACTATGACATTTTATTCGACATTCTATACTATGACTAATTTTTCGACATGCTATACTATGACATTTTTGTCGACATGCTATACTATGACATTTTTGTCGACATGCTATACTATGGCTAATTTTTCGACATGCTATACTATGACATTTTTTTTGACATGCTATACTATGGCTAATTTTTCGACATGCTATTCTACAAAATTTTTCCACTCTTTTTGACATGCTGACATTTTTTTTTACATGCTATACTATGAATTTTTTTCGACTATAACTAATTTTTCGACATGCTATACTATGACATTTTATTCGACATTCTATACTATGACTAATTTTTTGACATGCTATACTATGACATTTATCGACATGCTATACTATGACAAATTTTTCGACATGCTATTCTACGACATTTTTCCACTCTTTTCGACATGCTATGACATTTTATTCGACATGCTATACTATGACTAATTTTTCAACATGTTATACTATGAAATTTTTTTTTACATGCTATACTATGGCTAATTTTTCGACATGCTATGACATTTTTCGACATGCTATACTATGACATTTTATTCGACATGTTATACTATGACCTTTTATTCGACATGCTATCCTATGACATTTTTCCGATTGCTATACTATGACTAATTTTTCAACATGCTATACTATGAAATTTTTCACATGCTATACTATGACATTTTTTTCGACATGCTATACTACGACATTTTTCCACTCTTTTCGATATGCTATACTATGACATTTTTCGACATGCTATGACATTTTTTTCAACATGCTATACTATGACTAATTTTTCAACATGCTATACTATGACTAATTTTTTTGACATGCTATACTATGGCTAATTTTTCGACATGCTATGACATTTTTCAACATGCTATACTATGACATTTTATTCGACATGTTATACTATGACATTTTATTCGACATGCTATCCTATGACATTTTTCCACTCTTTTCGTTGCTATACTATGACATTTTTCGACATGCTATACTATGACTAATTTTTCAACATGCTATACTATGAAATTTTCCACATGCTATACTATGACATTTTTTTCGACATGCTATACTACGACATTTTTCCACTCTTTTCGACATGCTATGACATTTTTTTCGACATGCTATACTATGACTTTTTTTTTGACATGCTATACTATGGCTAATTTTTCGACATGCTATACTATGACATATTATTCGACATTCTATACTATGACTAATTTTTCGACATGCTATACTATGACTAATTTTTCGATATGCTATTCTACAAAATTTTTCCACTCTTTTTGACATGCTATGACATTTTTTTTTACATGCTATACTATGAATTTTTTTCGACTATGACTAATTTTTCGACATGCTATACTATGACATTTTATTCGACATTCTATACTATGACTAATTTTTCGACATGCTATACTATGACATTTATCGACATGCTATACTATGACATTTTTGCCAACATGCTATACTATGACATTTTATTCGACATGCTATACTATGACATTTTTGCCAACATGCTATACTATGACATTTTTGTCGACATGCTATACTATGACATTTTTGCCAACATGCTATACTATGACATTTTTGTCGACATGCTATACTATGACATTTTTGTCGACATGCTATACTATGGCTAATTTTTTTTTTTGACATTTTTTTCAACATGCTATACTATGACTAATTTTTCGACATGCTATACTATGACATTTTTCGACATGCTATACTATGAAATTTATCGACATGCTATACTATGACATTTTTCGACATGCTATACTATGACATTTTTCGACATGCTATACTATGACATTTTTTTCGACATGCTATACTATGCTAATTTTTTACATGCTATACTATGAAATTTTCCACATGCTATACTATGACATTTTTTTTTCAACATGCTATACTACAACATTTTTCCACTCTTTGACATGCTATACTATGACATTTTTCGACATGCTATACTATGACTAATTTTTCGACATGCTATGACATTTTTTTCAACATGCTATACTATGACTAATTTTTCAACATGCTATACTATGACAAATTTTTCGACATGCTATGACATTTGTTTCAACATTTTTCAAATTAGTCATATACTATGACTAATTTTTCAACATGCTATACTATGACTAATTTTTCGACATGCTATACTATGACATTTTTCGACATGCTATACTATGACATTTTTCGACATGCTATACTATGACATTTTATTCGACATTCTATACTATGACTAATTTTTCGACATGCTATACTATGACATTTTATTCGACATGCTATACTATGACATTTTTGCCAACATGCTATACTATGACATTTTTCGACATGCTATACTATGACATTTTTGCCAACATGCTATACTATGACATTTTTGTCGACATGCTATACTATGACATTTTTTTCGACATGCTATACTATGACTAATTTTTCGACATGCTATACTATGACATTTTTTTCGACATGCTATACTATGACATTTTTCGACATGCTATACTATGACATTTTTCGACATGCTATACTATGACATTTTATTTTCGACATGCTATACTATGACTAATTTTTTCGACATGCTATACTATGACATTTTTCGACATGCTATACTATGACATTTTTCGACATGCTATACTATGACATTTTTCGACATGCTATACTATGAAATTTTCGACATGCTATACTATGACATTTTTCGACATGCTATACTATGACATTTTTCGACATGCTATACTATGACATTTTTGTCGACATGCTATACTATGGCTAATTTTTCGACATGCTATACTATGAAATTTTCCACATGCTATACTATGACATTTTTTTCAACATGCTATACTACAACATTTTTCCACTCTTTGACATGCTATACTATGACATTTTTCGACATGCTATACTATGACTAATTTTTCGACATGCTATGACATTTTTTTCAACATGCTATACTATGACTAATTTTTCAACATGCTATACTATGACTAATTTTTCGACATGCTATGACATTTGTTTCAACATTTTTCAAATTAGTCATATACTATGACTAATTTTTCAACATGCTATACTATGACTAATTTTTCGACATGCTATACTATGACATTTTTCGACATGCTATACTATGACATTTTTCGACATGCTATACTATGACATTTTATTCGACATGCTATACTATGAATTTTTTTCGACTATGACTAATTTTTCGACATGCTATACTATGACATTTTATTCGACATTCTATACTATGACTAATTTTTCGACATGCTATACTATGACATTTTTCAACATGCTATACTATGACATTTTTGTCGACATGCTATACTATGACATTTTATTCGACATTCTATACTATGACTAATTTTTCAACATGATATACTATGAAATTTTCCACATGCTATACTATGACATTTTTGTCGACATGCTATACTATGAAATTTTATTCGACATTCTATACTATGACTAATTTTTCGACATGCTATACTATGAAATTTTCCACATGCTATACTATGACATTTTTTTCAACATGCTATACTACAACATTTTTCCACTCTTTGACATGCTATACTATGACATTTTTCGACATGCTATACTATGACTAATTTTTCGACATGCTATGACATTTTTTTCAACATGCTATACTATGACTAATTTTTCAACATGCTAGACTATGACTAATTTTTCAACATGCTATGACATTTGTTTCAACATTTTTCAAATTAGTCATATACTATGACTAATTTTTCAACATGCTATACTATGACTAATTTTTCGACATGCTATACTATGACATTTTTCGACATGCTATACTATGACATTTTTCGACATTCTATTCGACATGCTATACTATGAATTTTTTTTTTCGACTATGACTAATTTTTTCGACATGCTATACTATGACATTTTATTCGACATTCTATACTATGACTATTTTTTTGACACATGCTATACTATGACATTTTTCAACATGCTATACTATGACATTTTTGTCGACATGCTATACTATGACATTTTTGTCGACATGCTATACTATGACTAATTTTTTGACATACTATACTATGACATTTTTTGACATGCTATACTATGGTTAATTTTTCGACATGCTATACTATGACTAATTTTTTGACATACTATACTATGACATTTTTGTCGACATGCTATACTATGGTTAATTTTTCGACATGCTATACTATGACAAATTTTTTGACATACTATACTATGACATTTTTCGACATGCTATACTATGACATTTTATTCGACATTCTATACTATGACTAATTTTTCAACATGCTATACTATGAAATTTTCCACATGCTATACTATGACATTTTTTTCAACATGCTATACTACGACATTTTTCCACTCTTTGACATGCTATACTATGACATTTTTCGACATGCTATACTATGACTAATTTTTCGACATGCTGACATTTGTTTCAACATTTTTCAAATTAGTCATATACTATGACTAATTTTTCGACATGCTATACTATGACTAATTTTTCGACATGCTATACTATGACTAATTTTTCGACATGCTATACTATGACTAATTTTTCGACATGCTATACTATGACATTTTTTTCAACATGCTATACTATGACATTTTTTTCGACATGCTATACTATGACTAATTTTTCGACATGCTATACTATGACAAATTTTTCGACATGCTATTCTACGACATTTTTCCACTCTTTTTGACATGCTATGACATTTTTTTTGACATGCTATACTATGAATTTTTTTCGACTATGACTAATTTTTCGACATACTATACTATGACATTTTATTCGACATTCTATACTATGACTAATTTTTCGACATGCAATACTATGACATGCTATACTATGACATTTATCGACATGCTATACTATGACATTTTTTCGACATGCTATACTATGACATTTTTGCCAACATGCTATACTATGACATTTTTGTCGACATGCTATACTATGACATTTTTGTCGACATGCTATACTATGACATTTTTGTCGACATGCTATACTATGGCTAATTTTTCGACATGCTATACTATGACTAATTTTTCGACATGCTATACTATGACATTTTTCGACATGCTATACTATGACATTTTTCGACATGCTATACTATGACATTTTATTCGACATGCTATATTATGGCTAATTTTTCGACATGCTATACTATGACATTTTTTTCAACATGCTATACTATGAAATCTTTTTCGACATGCTATACTATGACTTTCTTTTGACATACCAGGGTACAAGCGTCCGAAATGGGTATCCTCAGGAGGGGGGGTGGGTGTCTCCCTTAGAGAAGCTCAATCATCCGAGAGGAGCTCGAAGTAGAGCCGCCGCTCCTTCGCGTCGAAAGGAGCCAGTTGAGGTGGTTCTGGGATCTGGTAAGGATGCCTCCTGGGGGGGTCCCTAGGGAGGTGTTCCAGGCACGTCCAGCTGGGAGGAGGCCTCGGGGAAGACCCGGGAATAGGTGGAGGGACGTCCGGCTGGGAGGAGGCCTCGGGGAAGACCAGGACTAAGTGGAGGGACGTCCGGCTGGGAGGGGGCCTCGGGGAAGACCAGGGACTAGAAGGAGGGACATCCGGCTGGGAGGAGGCCTCGGGGAAGAACCAGGACTAGGTGGAGGGACGTCCGGCTGGGAGGAGGCCTCGGGGAAGACCCAGGACTAGGTGGAGGGACGCCCAGCTGGGAGGAGGCCTCAGGGAAGACCCCGGACTAGGTGGAGAGATTATATCTCCAAACTGGCCTGGGAACGCCTCGGGATCCCCCAGTCGGAGCTGGTTGATGTGGCTCGGGATGCTATAACTATTCTTTTGACATTCTATACTATGACTTATTTCAACATACTATATTATGACCTTTTCCACAAATATCGAGATGATAACTATGACTGTTTTAAAAGACAGTCTATCCATCCATCTTCATCCGCTTATCCGGAGTCGGGTCGCGGGGCAGCAGCTCCAGTAGGGAACCCCAAACTTCCCTTTCCCAAGCCACATCAACCAGCTCCGACTGGGGGATCCCGAGGCGTTCCCAGGCCAGGTTGGAGATATAATCTCTCTACCTAGTCCTGGGTCTTCCCTGAGGCCTCCTCCCAGCTGGACGTGCTTGGAACACCTCCCTAGGGAGGCGCCCAGGAGGCATACTTACCAGATACCCGAACCACCTCAATTGGCTCCTTTCGACGCGAAGGAGCAGCGGCTCTACTCCGAGCTCCTCTCAGATGACTGAGCTTCTCACCCTATCTCTAAGGGAGATGCCAGCCACCCTCCTGGGGAAACCCATTTCAGCCGCTTGTACCCTGGATCTCGTTCTTTCGGTCATGACCCAGCCTTCATGACCATAGGTGAGGGTAGGAACGAAAATTGCCCGGTAGATCGAGAGCTTTGCCTTCTGGCTCAGCTCCCTTTTCGTCACAACGGTGCGATAAACAGAATGTAATACCGCACCGGCTGCTCCGATTCTCCAAACCAATCTCACGCTCCATGGTCCCCTCACTCGCGAACAAGACCCCAAGGTACTTAAACTCCTTCACTTGGGGTAAGGACTCACTCCCTACCTGAAGAAAGCACTCCATCGGTTTCCTGCTGAGAACCATGGCCTCAGATTTAGAGGTGCTGATCCTCATCCCAGCCGCTTCACACTCGGCTGCGAACCGATCCAATGAGTGCTGAAGGTCACAGACCGATGACGCCATCAGGACCACATCAAAAAGCAGCGATGAGATCCCGAGCCCACCGAACTGCAACCCTTCCCCGCCCCGACTACGCCTCGATATCCTGTCCATAAATATTACAAACAGGATTGGTGACAAAGCGCAGCCCTGGCGGAGGCCAACCCTCACCTGGAACGAGTCCGACTTACTGCCAAGAACCCGGACACAGCTCTCGCTTTGGTCATACAGAGATTGGATGGCCCTGAGAAGGGACCCCCTCACCCCATACTCCCGCAGCACCTCCCACAATTTCTCCCGGGGGACCCGGTCATACGCCTTCTCCAGATCCACAAAACACATGCAGACTGGTTGGGCATACTCCCAGGCCCCCTCCAAGATCCTTGCGAGAGTGAAGATCTGATCCGTTGTTCCACGGCCAGGACGGAATCCGCATTGTTCCTCTTCACTCCGAGGTTCGACTATCGGCCGAACCCTCCTTTCCAGCACCTTGGAGTAGACTTTACCAGGGAGGCTGAGAAGTGCAATACCCCTGTAATTGGCACTGGTCCCCCTTTTTAAAGAGGGGAACCACCACCCCGGTCTGCCACTCCTTAGGCACCGTCCCAGACTTCCACGCAATGTTGAAGAGGTGTGTCAAACAAGACATCCCCTCCACACCCAGAGCTTTCAGCATTTCTGGACGGATCTCATCAATCCCTGGGGCTTTGCCGCTGTGGAGTTGTTTGACTACCTCAGCGACTTCCACCAGGGAAATTGACGACAATCCCCCATCATCCTCCAGCTCTGCCTCTACCACAGAGGGCGTGTCAGCTGGATTTAGGAGTTCCTCAAAGTGCTCCTTCCACCGCTCTATTACCTCCCCAGTTGAGGTCAACAATGTCCCATCCTTACTGTAAACAGCTTGGATGATTCCTCGCTTCCCCCTCCTGAGGTGGCGAACGGTTTTCCAGAAGCACCTTGGTGCCGACCGAAAGTCCTTCTCCATGTCTTCTCCGAACTTCTCCCACACCCCCTTCTTTGCCTCTGTCACGGCAGAGGCTGCAGCCCTTCGGGCCCGTCGGTACCTTGCAACTGCCTCCGGAGTCCTCCGGGATAACATATCTCGGAAGGACTCCTTCAGTCGGACGGCTTCCCTGACCACCGTTGTCCACCAGGGTGTTCTCGGGTTACCGCCCCTTGAGGCACCTAAGACCCTAAGACCACAGCTCGCCGCCGCAGCTTCAGCAATGGAAACTTTGAACATTGTCCACTCAGGTTCAATGCCCCCAGCCTCCACAGGGATGCACGAAAAGCTCCGCCGGAGGTGTGAGTTGAAAGTCCGTCGGATAGGGGCCTCCTCCAGACGTTCCCAATTTACCCGCACTACTCGTTTGGGCTTACCAGGTCTGTCCAGAGTCCTCCCCCATCCCCTGACCCAGCTCACCACCAGATGGTGATCAGTTGACAGCTCTGCCCCTCTCTTAACCCGAGTGTCCAAAACATACGGCCTCAGATCAGATGAGACGATTATAAAGTCGATCATTGACCTTTGGCCTAAGGTGCTCTGGTACCACGTACACTTATGAGCATCCCTATGTTCGAACATGGTGTTTGTGATGGACAATCCATGACTAGCACAGAAGTCCAACAACAAACAACCACTCTGGTTCAGATCAGGGAGGCCGTTCCTCCCAATCACGCCTCTCCCAAGTATCTCCATCATTGCCCACGTGTGCGTTGAAGTCCCCCAGCAGAACTATGGAGTCCCCTACTGGAGCCCCATACAGGACTCCATTCAAGGTCTCCAAGAAGGCTGAATACTCTGAACTCCTGTTTGGTGCATATGCACAAACAACAGTCAGAGTTTTCCCCCCCATCACCCACAGGCGTAGGGAGGCGACCCTCTCGTCCACCGGGGTAAACTCCAACGCAGCGGCGCTCAGCCGGGGGCTTGTGAGTATCCCCACACCCGCCCGGCGCCTCACACCCTGGGCAACTCCGGAGTAGGACAGAGTCCAACCCCTATCCAGGAGTACGGTTCCAGAACCGAGACTGTGTGTAGAGGTAAGCCCCACCAGATCTAACTGGTAGCGCTCCACCTCCCGCACAAGTTCCGGCTCCTTCCCCCACAGAGAGGTGACGTTCCACGTCCCCAGAGCCAGCCTCTGCTGCCCGGGTGTGGTCCGTCAAGGTCCCTGACCTTCGCCACCACCCATGTAGCTGCGCACCCGACCCCAGCGGTTCCTCCCACAGGTGGTGGGCGCATGGGATAAAGATAGGGGGGCCACGTAGCCTCTTCGGGCTGTGTCCGACCGGGCTCCGTGGCAAACCCGGCCACCAGGCGCTCGCTGACGAGCCCTCCGTCTGGGCCTGGCTCCAGACGGGGGCCCCGGGCCTCCTCCGGGCAGGGTCACTCCCTCTCTTCCTTGATTTTGCATAGGGTTTTTGAACCATTCTTTGTCTGGCCCCTCACCTGAGACCACTTTGCCATGGGAGACCCTACCAGGAGCACACAGCTCCAGACAACACAGCCCTCAGGTTCATAGGGACACACAAACCTCTCCACCACGATAAGGTGATGGTTCCCGGATGGTTCATACTAGACATAGTCTAGAATGTTGATTCAAAGTAAAGCGCGTTGAAAAAACTCATAGTATGTCAAAAAATGGGGCTAAAAAGTGGTAAAAAACAGGAAAATAGTTATACCAAATTATGTCAAAAAAAAGTCAAAGCATGTAGAAAGTCTTATTACAGTCAAAAAAAGTCATAGTATAGTACATTGCTCAGTTTTATAACGCATGGTATAGTATGTATACAAAAAATTCTAGTTGACATACTTTACTATGACTTTTTTCAATATAATACGCCAAAAAACCAGAAAACATTCAAGGTTTACCATGTCAAAATTGGTATCAAAATACTTTTTTTTAGTCCAGACTAAAATATTAATAACAAAATAATAATTGTCTGATGACTGCGACCTTAAAACAGCAGTGAGGGATATATTTTGGGCAAAATTGGATGCTTAGCTCTGTGAATAACACAAACCGAGAGGGCCGTCTGAAACAATGTTTTATTTATTCAATCGCATAGAAAAACACCAACGACTTCAGCTCTGTACAGCAGTGTTTCTCAAAAAAAAATCAGACAGCAAAGCAGCAAACGTAAGGCACTGAATCTCTAGTTCTGAGTCGATCAAACGTGGCGAGAGAAAGAAAAATAAACCCCGAACGGAAGAAAAACAAGACAAATACACACAAGGAGCGACGAGACACAGTCAATTAAAAGAAATCCGAACAAATAGAGTCCACACAAGACTCAAAACCCCAAACCAGACTCCCATGCACACGGCGGTGCTTTTAAAGCAGCACTGCCCTCTTAAAGCTGTTCTTAAATTAGATTTTATGAGTACAAATCCCATTTTTGTGGATGCGATTCTGCGTTTTCAGCTCAAGATGCTTAAAAGAAGCGCTCAATTAACTTGGCTGACGCTTCTTTTGCTGAAATGTGCTAAACATTTCTCAGTTGATGCGTTCAAAGGACACTAAAGAGTCCAAAATTTAACTTCCTAATAAAGATATATTTTGGAAATATTGTTGGATGAGAAGACTGATTCCACGTACGATGAGTGTGAAGCTATCACGGTCGGAGCTCTGTCCAAAGGTAAGAAGAATAAGTTACTTTATTTACTTTTCGGCAGAGCCGAGCTAGCCGTTTCCTCCCGTCTCAAGCCTTCGTGCTAGGCTAAGTCGCGGCTAGCTGTAGCTTCATATTTAGCATCCAGACACACAATAGAGACAAATATTCTCATCTAACTCCCAGCAAGGAGAAAAAAAAAAACAAAACCCTTCCAGTGTCCTCTAATCTCATTGGCTGGGAGCTAGTATTCTCTCTCCCGGCCCCTCCCCCTGTGGGAGGAGTTAAACTGGACGTAGTTTAGCCCCCCCACCACCTCTCCTCCCTGTCTCCGTCTGTGTGCTCCCCTCCCCGAATCATGGCCTCCCCTCCCTCTCCCACCTCTGTACACCTTCCTTGGCCCTCTGGGGTTAAAGATCGGCGGCCTGAACCCCGGCGGCTCCTCCCAGTCGTCCTCCGTGCTGCAGCCCACGGACAGCGAGTCCGGCGGCATGGCAACGGTCGTCAGGTAGCTGTCCGACGGCCCCGGCGGGACGTACGCGCTGGCGTGACCGAGGTGTTTTCGATGGCCCCGGTAACCGCGGCCTGGGCTGTCATCGCCGTGGACAGCCGTCTTGGAGACGACGTCGTGCGGGGTCGGCGAGCCCGGGGAGCTGCCGGGCTTTATGGTCGCCATGGGAACGTCGGTGTTTGACACCAGTTTCATCTGAGAGGAGAGAGACTTGATTTAAAAATAGATTTGTGTATACGCTAATGTTTTTTTTTTTTTTTTACATAACATAACAAACAAAACACCTTTTACTTTATACACAAAACTATCCTTTAGTACTGCGATACATCATTATCCAACGAGGCGTGCAGTAGAAGGGAGTTTTATTTACCTAAAGTGAAAACTAAGTCAATTCAACATTCAGTTAGGTACAGGGCAGTGTGTGTGTGTGTGTGTGTGTGTGTGTGTGTGTGTGTGTGTGTGTGTGTAACTCTCTCCCAACGACTATCACTTAGGCACTTATCCCAGTTCCCCCATACAAAAACAACTTTGGTAAGAGGTCTTTTTTTTATACATATACCAAGATTTGGAATGATATTCCATATCACATCAGAACCCCTTGAGTCCTCCAGGGGAGTTTTGCAAAGTTTGCACTCGGTTAAAATTCTAATTGTTGGGTTAAGATTTATTTATTATTAATTATTCTCAATAATCAACATTTCTATAAATGCGCCTAGTTACCCAGCATGCATGTCTTTATGTTGGCAGGAGACCGGAGCACCTGGAGGAAACCCACGCAAACACGGGGCCAACATGCAACTCCACATAGAGGGGCCCGGGGCCCGGGACCCGGGACCAGGGACCAGGGTCTGGACCGGGGATTGAACTCTGCAGGGCCAACTTGCTGCGTTACCATCCCCAACAACAAATGACTATTGAAGTAGTTGTACCTGTACTAACATGAGTACACAGTCTGTGTGTGTGTGTGTGTGTGTGTGTGTGTGTGTGTTGGTGTGTTGTTGAGAGGGGGGTCCACCAGCAGCACCATTTTGGTCGAACAGTCCCCCTGTTCGTTCTTGACGGCTGATGGGAAAAGAAAAAAAACAACTTCATATTAAAAGTTTCAATGAGAAATATTGTACGTGGCTCTCAGCTTGGAATTTAAGGCCTTCATTACCCAGAAACCCTTTCTGCCATCAGTAAATAATCTACCCACAAAAATGACATGATTTGATGGATTGATAAAAACCGTCTACGTACCGAAACCAGGCGCCATCCCGGTTCTGTTGTTGTTAGCATTATCCACGTTAGCAGCAGCAGGACTCCCCAGACCAGCGCCTCGGCCCGGCATCGCGTCCCCGTTGGTGGGCTGGCGCTGCTCCAGCGCCCCCTGACCCACCTGGAGCTCCTCTGGGTTCGGCGAAGACTGATACCCCATTGAGGAGGGTGGGTACTGGGGGTACAGGTGCCCCTGGGCTTGCCCAGGGTGGTAGCCCTGAGACAAGGGTGGGGAAGCCAGATACGATGGACTTTGGCTGTGATATCCAACCGAGTAGTTGGGGTTTCTGGGAGGGGCCATCTGGTGCTGTTGCCAGGAGACCCTGTGAGATGGAGCCTGATGGACAGGGTACCCGGCCTGATTAAAGGAGGGGTCACTGGGATGCGGGGGCTCAGCGGGCAGGGCCTGGTGGTCGTACTGAGGAGGCATTGATGCGGAAGTCGGAGGGTACGGGGTGTACTCGTCCTGGTGCCTGGAGGGAGGGTACTGGGGGGGAGGGTACTGGGGGGGGGACGGGGAGCGGGAGGGGAGCTTGGGGTGTAAGGTGTGGGCCTGCTGCAGGGGGAGGAGGTACATGTAGGGGGGGAACATGGGCATGGAGTACGCCTGGAGAGAAGAGCAGAAGCAGGGATGAATGTCAACACACGTACCCGATGTGAGTCCTTTACAACATAACTGCCATACTGGAGTTTGTGAAATCCTTAAAATAATAAAGTTTTCTTGTCTTACCTTGACACCCAAGTTGAAGAAGAACTTCAAGACGTTGAGGTCTGCAGAGAAAGACAAGTCAAGCATCTCAGCTTCTGGGAAACTGACATCGTTTACAATTTATACAAAACCATCAGATTTATGATAATAAAGCATATTATGGGTATTATTATTTAATCTATGTAAGTGAGTCTATCCAGCCGAAGGATTTCTTCATATTGTAAACTGTTTTGTATTTTGCTTAAAGCGATACAAAATGTCCCAGACCACCACGCTGCCCCCGTCCCGGACCACGCTACCCCCGTCCCGGACGCTACCCCCGTCCCGGACCACGCTACCCCGAAAACACAGGAAATAACGAGGGACCCGGGTCACCCTCTTCATGGTAATCTGGCAGGGTTACGGAGCGTAGTGGTAGCCTAAAGGCCTGTTCACACCGGGACGAATTTCGCGCGCGATATTCGCCGATGTTTAACGCGTCGTGACTAAACAAAGGGCGTCGATGAGAGTGTGCACACCAACGCGAAAAACGCCACGCGTAAAAGCGTCATTTTTTAAAAAACGCCTCGGGTTCGTTTTTTTGGTTTGACGCACCGCGTCAAAAACTGTCCGACCAATGAAATCGGCCTTTTGCTCACGTGTCTTGTGCTTCTGAAGTTACAGTAAAACACAACTTGGGGGCGCTCAAGCACAAAACGGTCTTACCGAGCACACCAACGAAGACATACATACGCCACCGTCATCACTGCCACAAGACGAGGAAGAGGCAAAGCACGATGTCCAAAATAAATGTTGAGCTGCTGGTCTCCTTGGTTTCGGACTGGTGCTTACGATATCCATGTTTTCTTTGTCTTATTTAGAAGAAATGTTCTAAATACTTGCTCTCTTCTTCTCTGCTCTTCTTCTGAGTTGCAAGCGAGTATCAGAAGCGCAAAGTTGCGCAGCGCCACCCTATGTACGGGGGTATTTCTGTTTACATTAAGCACCATCTAGTGACAGATAATTAATTTGCATGTTCATTCGGCTCATCGTCAGCGAAAATCGCTTGGGTGTGACACAAAAAACGCGTCAAAACGCTGACGAATAACGCCCGCTGATATTCGTCCCGGTGTGTACGGGCCTTAAGGCCTCCTGTGACTTAAACTAAGCGGTATGGTCTAGTGACGGCCTAATGAAGCTTCGTGAACCAGTGTCTTTATTTTCTGAGCCCACTAGATGGCGCTCGTGGTTTTAACCCTTGTGTGGTATTCGGGTCAAATTGACCCATTTCAAATTTTTACAAGAAGGAAAATGGTACAAGTTACATTTTTTCTACCTGAAAATCAACGGCCTTGCCTTATTTCCTGTGATAAACATGTATTCCTGACTCAATTCAGAACATTATTCTGGATATGACCCTTATGTTTTTGTCCTACTAATCTTGTCCAGCTTACCTAGCGGCAGGTCCTGCCCTGATTTGCTGGAGGAGAAGGCCGGAGTGGGAGCGACTTCGCCCTTCTCCCCCTGGGGGAACCCGGGGTACAGGGGGTCCTGGTAGAGCTGGGACAGCTGCTGCAGAGGAACAGCTCCGGGGATGGACGGGTGGTGATGGGGAGGAGCAGACTGCAGCTGGGGGTGATGAGCGGGGGGCGGAGGAGGGTGAGCCGGAGACTCGGGGTGAGGCTGAGCCGGAGGGAGAGGGGCCTCTGTTTGATTCTGAGTGATGGAGTTGGGATGGGGAGAGGGATGGGAGGTGGAGAGAGAGAGGGAGGGATGTGGGACTTGGGTGGGGTGAGGAGGCGTCTGGACGTGGAGGTGAGGATGGGTGACAGGAGGCTGCAGAGAGGCCGGGACAGGAACTGAGGTCTGGGAGGGGAGGGGGTAGGAAGCTGCTGGAGCAGAGTGAGAGGACTGGGCCTGGGCCACCTCGGACTGGGCCTGTGAAGGGTACTGGGACTGGAGGTGGGAGATAGGGGACTGGAGGTGGGAGATAGAGGCCTGAGGGAAGGAGGGCGGGACGGCAGACGGCTGGGTCTGTGGCAGAGAGGACACTTCAGAGTGGGACTGAGGCTGGAGCTGTTGATAACAGGAGTGGGCCTCGTTCTGCATCTGGAGCGTCAGGATCTGGGTCTTTTGCAGCAGAGAAGGCTGGGTTTGGGTCTGGGACACCGAGACGGGGCTCTGGGTTTGGGTCTGGGACACCGAGAAGGGGCTCTGGTTTGGGGGCAGAGACATGTGAGGTTGAATCTGCGACAGGGAGGCCTGGCTCTGGAAGGTCTGCGATGCAGTCAGAGTACCTCCAGGATATGGCAAAGAAACTAGAGGGAGAGAGAGGGGGAGAGAGAGAGAGAGAAAGAGGGGGGGAGGGAGAGACAGAGAGAGAGGGGGAGAGAGAGATGGAGGGAGAGGGAGGGGAGGGAGAGAGAGAGAGGAGGGAGGGAGACACACAGAGGGAGAGAGAGAGAGAGGGAGGGAGAGGGAGGGAGACACACAGAGAGAGAGAGAGGGAGAGAGGGACACACAGAGAGAGAGAGGGAGAGAGGGAGGGAGGGAGGAGAGAGAGAGAGACAGAGGGGAGGGAGAGACAGAGGGACACACACAGAGAGAGAGAGAGAGAGAGAGAGGGGGAGAGAGAGAGAGGGGAGAGAGAGGGGGGAGAGAGAGAGAGAGAGGGAGGGAGAGAGAGAGGGGGGGGTGAGGAGAGAGAGAGAGAGAAAACAGAGAGTCAGACCAGGGTATCCTTTAAGTATCAAAACTAGTTGAACGACCTCTCGATTGGGACATTCACACACCTGGACTCACACAAACACCTGGACTCATACAAACACCTGGACTCACATAAACACCTGGACTCACATAAACACCTGGACTCACACATAAACACCTGGACTCACACAAACACCTGGACTCACACAAACACCTGGACTCACATAAACACCTGGACTCACATAAACACCTGGACTCACATAAACACCTGGACTCACATAAACACCTGGACTCACATAAACACCTGGACTCACACAAACACCTGGACTCACACAAACACCTGGACTCACACAAACACCTGGACTCACACAAACACCTGGACTCACATAAACACCTGGACACTTGAACACTTGACTGATAATTTGTGGTTAAAGTCTTTTTATAGCCAAAGGTTTTATTGTTATTAATATTATTATTATTATTACTGTTATTATTATTATTATTATTACTGTTATCTTTACATTGTCTTTTTCTCTCTTTACTGTATTTTTCTTGCTGAAAACTGCTGCTGGAAATTTAAATTCCCTTGCGGGAGTCCTCCCAAAAGGACGAATAAAGAGAAGTCTAAGTTCTACAAACGAAAGAACAGACGTCTTACTTCGTGCTGAAGCTGGTGGAGCCGCGTCACTGGGTCGGCCTGACGGATGAGAGAAGACGAGGAAAAGGAGGGAGGACTGGGGGAGTGGGGGAGAGAGGGGACGGGCGGGGAGGAACGGGGGAGCGAGGAGGGAGGGAGGAAGCCGTGTGCGGCGGCGGAGGAGGGGGCAATGGGGGCAATGAAAGTGGGAGGAGGCACTGAAGAAGAAGAAGACAAACGAGGAGGCGGTGAGGCGGACGAGTCGGGAAGAAGGGAGGAAAGAGAAGAGGAGGGCGGAGCGGGGGGAGTCGGGGTTGATGAGGCAGAAGGGAGAGCAGGGGTGAGGAAGGAGAATAGAGCGGCAGAGGACGGGATGGAGGGAGGCACAGCACCGCCCGTTACGGGAGATTTGGCGCCCGCTGCAACAGGAAGAGAGATCTGTGTTGAAGCGTCCGAGGGTGCGTTTGTTTTCGGGGCAGCGTGGGCGACGGGGAGGCTGCACGCGGAGCTAGAAGCGGCGGCAGCAGCCGCGGCGGCGGCCATGTTGAGGTTGGGCGTCGTTGAAGCCTTGATCGAGCTCAGCCAAGGAGGGGCGGAGTCGGGTTTTGCGGACAGAGCGGCAGGAAGGGCGGGCTTGATGGGTGTTGTAGTATTTGTAGAAGGTGCAGCAGCAGCAGATGATGATGATGATGATGATGCAATGCAAGTGGGGGCGGGGTGGAGGATTTGGGTCTTTCGCGGGTAGAGGGAGATGGTGCTCCGACGTCTTCCACTGGACTCTTCTATAAAAGCACAGAAGAAAAATATAAGTCTTCCCTGTGAGGTTTTCTTGTTAAAGCACCCATATTCTGATACTCTAGATGACATAGGCACAGGCTAATTACTGCTAGCAAACATGCTAGTTAACATTAACATAGACACAGGCTAATTACTGCTAGCATACATGCTAAACATGCTAGTTAACATTGCTAACATAGACAGACACAGGCTAATTACTGATAACATGCTAGATAACAACATGCTAATTACTGTTAACATGCTAACATAACACAGGCTAATTACAGCTGCTAGTTAACATTAACATAGGCACAGGCTAATTACTGCCAACTAAAATGCTAGTTAATGGCACAGGCTAATTACTGCTAACTAACATGCTCGTTAACATTAACATAGGCACATGAATTAAACATGCTAGTTAACATTAACATAGGCACACGCTAATTACTGCTAGCATACATGCTAGTTAGCATTAACATAGGCACAGGCTAATTACTGCTAACTAACATGCTCGTTAAAACTTTAACATGACACACGCTAATTACTGCTGATTTAGTTAACATTAACTATAGGCACAGGCTAATTCTGCTAACTGGTTACCATAGACAGAGGCTAACTTCTGTTAGCAAACATGCTAGTTTTAACATAGGCACAGGCTAATTACCGTCTGCTAGTTAACATTAACATAGGCAGGCTGAGCTAACTAAAATGCTAGTTAACATTGGCACAGGCTAATTACTGCTAACTAACATGCTAGATAACGTTAACATAGGCACAGGCTTTCTTTAACATGCTAAACATTAGTAACCTAAACGACAAATAAACTGTCAGTGCTTTCCTGAAACGGTGATTTGCTTATCAGTAAGTGTAAAAGTTAGCCTATTTTTACACTCTGCTACAAACGTGAGCTACAAGGTAATGGAGCCTTTTAACATTGTTGTTGTTTCTTTAGAGATAACCAACAAATGAGTCTTTAAGCGCTTCAGATGTAAAGTTGGTCAAAGTGGCGCTAAAATGAATGGGAGTCAATGGGATGCTAACAGCAGGTGATGGCTTCGTAGCATTGTGGACGCTCGCTTCCTCCCTTGGATAGAGGCAGTGAAGTTTCCTGTACGGGACTCGTATTTGGATCCAGCCCCAATTATTATCGTGTTTGTTTCTGACAAAGACACAAAGAACAGACGTACCGTCTTGTTTCTCTGGAGTTTTCTCTTGTCTGATCCCTTCCGCCTCCCTCCGTCACTCTGCATCTGACGAGTCAAACAAATCAACATATTCATAGTTATTAAAAAGGCAAACCAAAAACAGTTTTTTTTCATACGGGAATTAACAAAGTTTTCTCAAAATGACTTCTTCCTTCAGGTCACATGTGTCAAACTCAAGGCCAGTTTTCAAATTCATGCTGTTGTGATTCGGCATTTCAATTTGGGAGCCTAGCCTGCTTTTTAGGTTTTTCAACCTGTAATTACGTTTGGAAAAAAAATCTGAGTTTTCATTTATTTAAACCGGCTCTAGCCTGCTTTTTATGATTCAAAAACATATTAAAAATAAATAAATTCAGATCAATTTTTTTTTTTATTTTTTTCTTCTTTTTGGTTTTGTAATAGTATGTATACTATCACATGGGAAACTGATGTTGGGTAACTACATGTACATAATGGGAATTGTTTACTCTAGACCACTCTATAATTTACAGATAGAGCAGGTCTTGAAGATAGACAGGTCAACAGTTCTATAATGTACAGTTCCCTCCAGATAGAGCAAGCAACAGTGCTATAATGTACAGTGAGCAGGTCTAGAAAAACTCCTTTTGGAGGGTCTAACCCCTCTATAATTTACAAGGACTCAACAGTTCTAGTAGTTCCCTCCAGAGCAAGCCAGTGCAGGTCTTTTAGGAAGAAACCTGGGACAGACCCAGGTCTTGGTAGGCGGGTCTGATGACCGGTTGAGGTTGAGATGAATAGCGGCAACAACAGTCACAGTAAAAGATAATGGAACAGTGACTAAGAATAGTAATTTGTAGTAATTCATGGCAATAGGTGTAATGTGATCTTGTTTACGGGTCCCGGTAAGGAGTCGAGCAGCAGCCTTTTGAACCTTCTGTAATCAGGAGAGGGGGGCCTGGTTAATACCTACACATAAAGCACTACAGTAACCCAAAGCTCTCGATCTACCGGGCAATTTTCGTTCCTACCCTAACCTATGGTCATGAAGGCTGGGTCATGACCGAAAGAACCAGATCCAGGGTACAATGGGTTTCCTCAGGAGAGGGGTGGGGGGGCGGCGGCGGCTGGCGTCTCCCTTACCGTACGTTCACACCGCCACCGACTTGAGCGTCTAAAGATACCGGAAGTCATTCATTTTCAATGGAAGCCGGCTTCTCTCAGCTGCATGAAGCGGCAAATCTGTCGGCGTCGCGTTTTTTGGGCGTTTTGAGCGTGTTGAGCGTCAATCTGAAAGTTAAAATTTTTCAACTTTATGGTAATGAGCTATGACGCGGTTCAGCGGCAAGCAGCGGCTAACGCCAGCCGCCAATCGGAATATAGAAGTCCTTCACGCTGACTGATTCCGGAGAAACATACGATGTAAACTTTTCGTTCTTACCAAAACATTTGTTCCGAGGGCAATGGAGGAGAAGCTCATCATCGCCGTTGCTGGGTTTCCTATCATTTATGATATGACGTTGTTTGCGTATCGGGACCAGTTAGAAAAAAACGAGGCGTGGGATAAAGTAGCCGAGATAGTCGGTGTGTCCGGTGTGTTGATGATTCATTATTTTTTTAACGAGGGAAATGAGCAGTGCGCCGTAGCATGGTAGTCTTCCTTGCTTGCTGTGAATGGTAGCCTACAATCTGTTTTGCAGATCATTTTACCCTTATTAAATGCGCAAATGCGATGATCCATAATTATCCAGTGATACACATAGAGGACAAGCGCGAAATATTTACGAAAGCGAGAAGGCAATTCAGTTGCTCACAACACCGCATTGACCAATTGCGCTATACGAACGCCGCCACGTCAGAGCGGCCGAAGCGTCTGAAAGCGTCCCCGTACTTTTTGACAAGCGTCCTTGGCGGGGCGGCCAGAGCTTTTTTGCAGCTCAAGTCGGTGGCGGTGTGAACGTACAGTTAGAGATCGGGTGAGAAGCGAGAGGAGCTCGGAGTAGAGCTGCTGCTCCTTTGCGTCGAAGGAGCCAGTTGAGGTGGTTCGGGCATCTGGTAAGGATGCCTCCTGGGGGGGTCCGTAGGGAGGTGTTCCAGGCGCGTCCAGCTAGGAGGAGGCCTGGGGGAAGACCCAGGACTAGGTGGAGGGACGTCCAGCTGGGAGGAGGCCTCGGGGAAGACCCAGGACTAGGTGGAGGGATTATATCTCCAACCTGGCCTGGGAACGCCTCGAGTTCCCCCAGTCGGAGCTGGTTGATGTGGCTCGGGAAAGGGAAGTTTGGGGTCCCCTACTGGAGCTGCTGCCCCCCGAGACCCGATACCGGATAAGCGGATGAAGAAAGATGAAGATGGATGGATGGAGTAACCCAGGAGAGTTGTGATAAAAGCATGTATAACCTTCTCAAAAAAGATGAAATGAATGAGTGAAAGATAAAAATGTCTTCAATTTGGCAAGCAGCCTCACCCTTCACCCCTGCTTTAGGTCCTCAGAAAAGAACCAGCCTCAATCGTTGTCTCGTCATGCATGTAGATGATTTAATAAGCATTTTACAGCCCCATTATCGGTGCCTTTCAACTCACCCCGAGGGCAGGGAAGCTCTGTTCATCTCTCAGCTGGATCTCCACCAGCGCCACGTTCCTCTCCTCCTCTTCTTTGGCCAAACGCTCCGCCTCCGTCACACCGAAAGCAGATTCTATCGTGCTCACAGACTTCCTATAACACACACACACACACACACACACACACACACACACACACACACACACACACACACACACACACACACACACACACACACACACACACAGATATATTAACAAGATTCCTCACAACATCTACCACATTTTTCTTCATGGAGAAGACAGCAGGAAAATTGTAAGCTGCTTTACATCATCAAATCTTGTTTAAATAGAACTGAGGAAGGAAGATGAATTATGAGATTAAGGGTCCCTTTCACACATCATCACGCACGGCGACGCTGAACGTACCTCGCCATTACCCGGCGGAGCTGTATGTGAGAACGCAAATGTTTGAGTTGGACTGGACATCAGGTGGACTTTAGCCCATCAGCTCTCGAGGACAAATTCTGTGTAATGTCTGGCTGAGGCAGTGTGTGTGTGTGTGTGTGTGTGTGTGTGTGTGTGTGTGTGTGTTTTTTTTGTGTGAATGGGCGTTTTGATAAATTTACTTTCAAGCTGCGGTCGCAAAAACCGGAAGAAAACAAACATCCGAAAGTGAAGAAAGGAGAAGGGTGTTTCATTTTAGTATTCATTCCTGAGACCTTAGTGGTCCCCTAATACTGTATCTGAAGTCTCTTTTATATAGACCTTAGTGGTCCCTAATACTGTATCTGAAGTCTCTTTTATATAGACCTTAGTGGTCCCTAATACTGTATCTGAAGTCTCTTTTATATAGACCTTAGTGGTCCCAAATACTGTATCTGAAGTCTCTTTTATATAGACCTTAGTGGTCCCCTAATACTGTATCTGAAGTCTCTTTATATAGACCTTAGTGGTCCCTAATACTGTATCTGAAGTCTCTTTTATATAGACCTTAGTGGTCCCTAATACTGTATCTGAAGTCTCTTTATATAGACCTTAGTGGTCCCAAATACTGTATCTGAAGTCTCTTTTATATAGACCTTAGTGGTCCCCTAATACTGTATCTGAAGTCTCTTTTATATAGACCTTAGTGGTCCCTAATACTGTATCTGAAGTCTCTTTTATATAGACCTTAGTGGTCCCTAATACTGTATCTGAAGTCTCTTTTATATAGACCTTAGTGGTCCCCTAATACTGTATCTGAAGTCTCTTTTATATAGACCTTAGTGGTCCCTAATACTGTATCTGAAGTCTCTTTTATATAGACCTTAGTGGTCCCCTAATACTGTATCTGAAGTCTCTTTTATATAGACCTTAGTGGTCCCTAATACTGTATCTGAAGTCTCTTTATATAGACCTTAGTGGTCCCAAATACTGTATCTGAAGTCTCTTTTATAGACCTTAGTGGTCCCCTAATACTGTATCTGAAGTCTCTTTTATATAGACCTTAGTGGTCCCTAATACTGTATCTGAAGACTCTTTTATATAGACTTAGTTAGTGGCAATACTGATCTGGAAGTCTCTTTATATAGACCTTAGTGGTCCCCCTGGACCTTAGTGGTCCCCTAATACTGTATCTGAAGTCTCTTTTATATAGACCTTAGTGGGTGGGCCAAATTCTCTGGGCGGGCAAAGCAGAGAAAGGGGAGGTAACCTTGCCCCTTATGACCTCATAATGTCAAACGAGAAGTCGCTTCTAAAACTCGTAGATTACGAGTTAATTAAAACAGACACCGACCTGCTGGCCTTGGCTCCTCCTTGCTCCTCTACGGCGGACTGCGGGGGCCACGACTGCTGCTTCAGCAAGCGCCCGCCGGTGGAGCCCGGCGCCGTCGCCTGGGTAACAGAGGAGGAGGAGGATGCTGGCACGTGCCTCCCCCTGCCTCGGCCTCTACCTTTCTCCTCCCACTCTGACGGGGTGGAAGAAGGATTTTCAGTCAGTTTGCTTTAAGAGTTTATGAATGTGTGTTTCAGTTGACACGGTGTGTGTGTGTGTGTGTGTGTGTGTGTGAGAGAGAAAAAAAAAGCAAGAGAGAGTGTGTCTATGTATGTATGTATGTGTGCGTGAGTGAGAAAGTGTGTGAGAGAGAGAAAGTGTGTGTGAGACAGAGGGTGAAAAAAAGAGAGTGTGAGTGCGTGCGTGTGAGAAAGAGAGGAAGTGTGTGTGAGACAGATAGAGTGACAGAGTGTGTGCATGTAAGTGTATATGTGTGAGAGTGTGTGTCAGAGAGAAAGGGTGCATGTGAGAAGGAAAAAGTGTGTGTGAGACAGATAGAGTGACAGAGTGTCTGCATGTGAGTGTGCGTATGTGTGTGAGAGAGTGTGTGAGAGAGAGAAAGGGTGCATGTGAGAGGGAAAGTGTGTGTGAGACAGATAGAGTGACAGAGTGTGTGCATGTAAGTGTGCCTGTGTATGTGTGTGTGTGAGAGAGAGTGACAGAGTGTGCATGTGAGTGTGCGTGTATGTGTAAGAGAGTGTGTGTGAGAGAGAGAAAGGGTGCATGTGAGAGGGAAAAAGTGTGTGTGAGACAGAGTGACAGAGTGTGTGCATGTGAGTGTGTGTGTGTGTGAGAGAGTGTGTGAGAGAGAAAGGGTGCATGTGAGAGGGAAAAAGTGTGTGTGAGACAGATAGAGTGACAGAGTGTGTGCATGAGAGTGTGCGTGTGTGTGTGTGTGTGTGCGTGGGTGAGAGAGTGTGAGAGAGAGAAAGGGTGCATGTTAGAGAGAAAAAAAAGAGAGTGTGTATGTATGTGTGCGTACGTGTGTGTGTTTGTTTGTGTGCGTACGTGTGTGTGTGTGTTTGTGCGCGTACGTGTGTGTGTTTGTATGTGCATACGTGTGTGTGCATGCATGTGTGTGTTTGGGTGTGCGTACGTGTGTGTGTGTGTGTGTGTGTGTGTGTGTGTGTGTGTGCATCCACCACCTCCATGTCCATTGCTGAGCCTTTTGTCTCGGGTGACCACGGTGCTCCAGCTGTTCTCATCGCTGAGAGGACGCAGACTCCACAGAGACACCTGCCTGCACACGGGAACGGAAAAGGTGAAAAATGAGGGATCAGTGTCCCCCAAAAGCCCCGAGACGACGTCCTCAAACGTCTCGTTTTGTCCACAACTCAAAGACATTCAGTTCACTGTCACAGAACAGAGAAGACACTAGACGATATTCACATGTAACAAGCGGACATCAGAGAATATTTACTTTTTTTTTTGCATAACAAATTACTCAAATCGATTGTGAAAATAGTCGATTATTTTAATAGTTATCAATTAATTCAGGGGTCTTCAACGTTTTCCAGGCCAAGGACCCCCAAACTGATGGCGAGATGGAGCGGGGACCCCCTAATTATATACTGTATAAAATTGTGTTATATCAAACTGGTCTATATATATATTCTTAATATATGTAAGTAATGTCTATTACATATGGAGTAAGGTAACAAAAGTAATTTCGCCCTGGGATTATTAAAGTATTTCTGATTCTGATTCTGACTCCTCGTTGATGGGACAGGTGTTGTGAATGAAACGGTGCCCAGCTTGAAAGAGCTCCTGTGTGTCGCTGAATGTGTGCATTGATTGACTGAAAGACATCTTCTGCCTCCATTTATCTGTTTACTACAGTGTGTTGAAGTCATGTTAATGTGTATTTAAAGACATTTCAATTAGTGGAAAAAATATTTTAAAAAAGTCTAATCAACCAAAACTTTCGCGACCCCCATGCAGTACCTCTGCGGACCCCCTAGGGGTCGCGGACCCCCTGTTGAAGACCCATGAACTAATTGATAAATCTTAGCTGCTGTAAAGTAATCTGAGTACTTCCTCCATCGCTGGACACCGCTGCATACGTGTTGTTTGTGTGACTTACTTCCGAATTCCTAGTTCTTCTAAGTAAACCGTCACTGGGCCGTTGTCGGGAGAAACCTCCTTGATGGTTGCGCTGTAGGTGTGTCCCTCAAACTGAACCTACACACACACACACACACACACACACACACACACACACACACACACACACACACACACACACACACACACACACACACACACACACACACAAAAAATGCAACTTATGAAAACAGAATTTAACTGAGGACACTGAACTTGTCACACACCTGGCAGCGGTTTCCTACGGTGAACTGCATCCCGGCAGCGATAAAGTAGTCCCTCTTCTGTTGGGCTGAGAATAACAAACACACACATCTTTTAATAATAATAATAATAATAAAGCTCAGTTGGTAGAGCGGGTGCCCATAGACAGAGAAAGAAAGAGAGAGAGAGAAAGAAAGAAACAGACAGAAAGAGAGAGACAGAGAGAGAGAAAGAAAGAGAGAGAGAAAGACAGACAGACAGAGAAAAAGACAGAAAGAAAGAGACAGACAGAGAAAGAAAGAGACAGACAGAAAGAGAGACAGAAAGAGAGAGACAGAGAAAGAAAGAGACAAACAGAGATTTGATTTTCAAAAACACTTTATTACATCAAATCAACACCACATGAATTTCATAAGAAATATTGCACATCAACAAACAGGCAGACCACAGTCCTCCACATGTCTACCTAAACACACCGTTAAACACCAGATCTCCTCCTACAACGGAGCATAAAGCTTCTCTATAACACCACCGGCTCCTAAACACGTCAATGTCATTCATAGCTTTATAAAATCTAAAATCCACCCAGACCCTGGCTTTTACCAGAGAAAGGAAGACAGGAAGAGAGACAGAAAGAGAGAGACAGAGAAAGAAAGAGACAGACAGACAGAGAAAGAGACAAACAGAGAGAAAAAGACAGACAAAGAGAGACAGAGAAAAAAAGAGACAGACAGAAAGAGACAGACAGAAAAAGAAAGAGACAGACAGAGAAAGAAAGAAAGAGAGACAGAAAGAGAGAGACAGAGAAAGAAAGAGACAGACAGAGAAAGAGACAAACAGAGAGAAAAAGACAGACAAAGAGAGAGAAAGAGAGACAGAGAAAGAAAGAGACAGACAGAAAGAGAGAGAATGACACACACACACACACACACACAGTATACTAGAGGTTTGCTCCTTGACGCAGCGGCCGTGGATTGACTCCGACCTCCAAATAATATAAATGATTCTGATAAATGAATATTTAATAAATAAAATGAAAACGGACGGTCAACCATGTTGTGAGTGAGTGCCGTTGTATAGTCTGTCCACCAGAGGACGCTCTACAATGTCCCTGTTAGTCCTGTTGCATAGTCTGTCCACCAGAGGACGCTCTACAATGTCCCTGTTAGTCCTGTTGCATAGTCTGTCCACCAGAGGACGCTCTACAATGTCCCTGTTAGTCCTGTTGCATAGTCTGTCCACCAGAGGACGCTCTACAATGTCCTTGTTAGTCCTGTTGCATAGTCTGTCCACCAGAGGACGCTCTACAATGTCCCTGTTAGTCATGTTGCATAGTCTGTCCACCAGAGGACGCTCTACAACGTCCCCGTTAGTGATGGTGTTGCATAGTCTGTCCACCAGAGGACGCTCTACAACGTCCCTGTTAGTGATGGTGTTGCATAGTCTGTCCACCAGAGGACGCTCTACAACGTCCCTGTTAGTGATGGCGTTGCATAGTCTGTCCACCAGAGGACGCTCTACAATGTCCCTGTTAGTCATGTTGCATAGTCTGTCCACCAGAGGACGCTCTACAACGTCCCCGTTAGTGATGGTGTTGCATAGTCTGTCCACCAGAGGACGCTCTACAACGTCCCTGTTAGTGATGGTGTTGCATAGTCTGTCCACCAGAGGACGCTCTACAACGTCCCTGTTAGTGATGGCGTTGCATAGTCTGTCCACCAGAGGACGCTCTACAACGTCCCTGTTAGCAACACTGATTATTTCTTTTTTGTTAATGTGTTTTTGTTCAAAGGACTTAAAGTTTCATATCTCAAGTTTGTATTTTTATACATTTTAATTATCAGAACTTTAATATATTTTGATGTTCTGTTGTGACAATAAAATAAATTATTATCATTTTATGTTAGTGAGAACTCATAAATAACTACAAATAACTAATGTTAGGGAAACCTGTTTATGTTTTATAATTTTTACATAACCAAATATTTGTATCGGTATCGGCCTTAAAAATCCTTTATCGGTCGGGCTCTAATAGAAATGTCTAAGCGGTCCTTTACGTAGAGAATATATAAAGGCTAACTGGACGCACTAATAAGAACTTTTTATTGACACACTGTCGTTTTGGGTCTTTCTCCAGCGGTTCCTCACCTCTCTTGCTCTTGTGCCAGACGTCGTACTCTATGTTCCTGAACAGAGTCGGGTTCAGTGAACGTCTCACCCGATCAGACAGACGACCACGTCCGCCACGGCCCTGAGAGCAAGACAGAGAGAAAGAGACAGACAGAGAAGGAAAGAGAGAGAGAAAGAGACAGACAGAGAAGGAAAGAGAGAGAGAAAGAGACAGACAGAGAAGGAAAGAGAGAAAAGACAGACAGAGAAAGAAAGAGACAGAGAGAGCGACAGACAGAGAGAGGGACAGAGAGACAGAGAGAGACGAAAGAGAGAGACAAAGAAAGACAGACAGAGAAAGAGAGGAAGAGAGACAGACAGACAGAGAGAGAAAGAGACAGAATGAGAGAGAGACAGACAGAGAAAGAAAGAGACAGACAGAAAGAAAGAAAGAGAGAAAGCGAGACAGAGAGAAAGAGACAGACAGAGAGAAAAAGAGACAGAGAAAGAAAGAGACAGGCAGAGAGAAAAAGAGACAGAAAGAAAGAGACAGGCAGAGAGAAAGAAAGACAGAGAGAAAGAAAGAGACAGACAGAGAAAGAAAGAGAGAAAAAGAGACAGAAAGAAAGACAGAAAGAGACAGACAGAGAAAGAAAGAGACAGAGAGAAAGAAAGAGACAGACAGAGAAAGAAAGAGAGAAAAAGAGAGAAAGAAAGACAGAAAGAGACAGACAGAGAAAGAAAGAGAGACAGAAAGAGAGAGAAAGAGACACACACACAGTTACTCCCTGATATTGCGTCCAACAGAGGACGTTAACGGTGCGTTCAGGAGCTTAATGTCTCACCCGGTAACTTGTGTGTCTTGAAGCCGCCGCGCTCGCTCCGACTTCCTCCCTGCGTCGTAAAACACAGCAGAGTACACATAGTATTATAGTTTCTCTCCAGGAGGAAGATCCTTTACTGCAGTAAAAGTACTAATACCACACACGTAAAAGTCCCGTGTCCCTTTAGCGTTAACCCTCGTGTTGTCCTCGGGTCAAATTGACTATGAATTTTTAAAAAAAGGTAGAAAAAAACCCCGCTAAAACATGTAAAATATGATGTATAATTTAATGTAACGTAACATAAAAATTAGGCTATGAATTTAAAAAAAAGGTAGAAAAAAAACCCACTAAAACATGTAAAATATGATGTATAATTTAATGTTACGTAACATAAAAATTAGGCTATGAATTTAAAAAAAAAGGTAGAAAAAACCCCCGCTAAAACATGTAAAATATGATGTATAATTTAATGTAACGTAACATAAAAATTAGGTTATGAATTTAAAAAAAAGGTAGAAAAAAAAACCGCTAAAACATGTAAAATATGATGTATAATTTAATGTAACATAACATAAAAATTAGGTTATGAATTTAAAAAAAAAAAGAAAAAAAAAAGGTAGAAAAAACCCCGCTAAAACATGTAAAATATGATGTATAATTTAATGTAACGTAAAATAAAAATTAGGCTATGAATTAAAAAAAAAGTTAGAAAAACCCCCGCTAAAACATGTAAAATATGATGTATAATTTAATGTTACGTAACATAAAAATTAGGCTAGGAATTAAAAAAAAAACCCCGTAGAAAAAACCCCGCTAAAACATGTAAAATATGATGTATAATTTAATGTAACGTAACATAAAAATTAGGCTATGAATTAAAAAAAAAAAGTTAGAAAAACCCCGCTAAAACATGTAAAATATGATGTATAATTTAATGCTATAAAAATTAGGCTATGAATTTAAAAAAAAAAAGGTAGAAAAACCCCGCTAAAACATGTAAAATATGATGTATAATTTAATGTTACGTAACATAAAAATTAGGCTATGAATTTAAAAAAGTTAGAAAAAAACCCCGCTAAAACATGTAAAATATGATTATAATTTAATGTAACGTAACATAAAAATTAGGCTATGAATTAAAACAAAGGTAGAAAAAACCCCGCTAAAACATGTAAAATATGATGTATAATTTAATGTAACGTAACATAAAAATTAGGCTATGAATTAAAAAAAGGTAGAAAAACCCCGCTAAAACATGTAAAATATGATGTATAATTTAATGTAACGTAACATAAAAATTAGGCTATGAATTAAAAAAAAAGTTAGAAAAACCCCCGCTAAAACATGTAAAATATGATGTATAATTTAATGTAACGTAACATAAAAATTAGGCTATGAATTAAAAAAAAAAACATAAAATTAGGCTATGAATTAAAAAAAGAAAAAACCACCGCTAAAACATGTAAAATATGATGTATAATTTAATGTTACGTAACATAAAAATTAGGCTATAAATTTAAAAAAAAAAATGATGTATAATTTAATGGTAGAAAAAACCCCCGCTAAAACATGTAAAATATGATGTATAATTTAATGTAACATAACATTTAAAAAAAAGGTTAGGTTATGAATTTAAAAAAAATAAAAATTAGGTATGAAAAAAAAGTTAGAAAAAAACCCCAGCTAAAACATGTAAAATATGATGTATAATTTAATGTAACGTAAAATAAAAATTAGGCTATGAATTAAAAAAAAGGTAGAAAAAAAAAGGTAGAAAAACCCCGCTAAAACATGTAAAATATGATGTATAATTTAATGTAACGTAACATAAAAATTAGGCTATGAATTAAAAAAAAAAATTTAGAAAAACCCCCGCTAAAACATGTAAAATATGATGTATAATTTAATGTTACGTAACATAAAAATGAATTTAAAAAGGCTAAAACATGAATTAAAAAAATGGTAGAAAAAACCCCCCCGCTAAAACATGTAAAATATGATGTATAATTTAATGTAACATAACATAAAAATTAGGTTATGAATTTAAAAAAAAGGTAGAAAAAACCCCGCTAAAACATGTAAAATATGATGTATAATTTAATGTAACGTAACATAAAAATTAGGCTATGAATTAAAAAAAAAGTTAGAAAAACCCCCGCTAAAACATGTAAAATATGATGTATAATTTAATGTTACGTAACATAAAAAAAACCCCGCTAGGCTAGGAATTAAAAAAAAGGTAGAAAAAAACCCCGCTAAAACATGTAAAATATGATGTATAATTTAATGTAACGTAACATAAAAATTAGGCTATGAATTAAAAAAAAAGTTAGAAAAACCCCCGCTAAAACATGTAAAATATGATGTATAATTTAATGCTACGTAACATAAAAATTAGGCTATGAATTTAAAAAAAGTTAGAAAAAACCCGCTAAAACATGTAAAATATGATGTATAATTTAATGTTACGTAACATAAAAATTAGGCTATGAATTTAAAAAAAAAATATGTTAGAAAAACCCTAAAACATGTAAAATATGATGTAAAATATACATTATAATTTAATGTAAAAAAAACCCGCTAAAACCAAAATAACATAAAAAATTAGGCTATGAATTAAAAAAAAAAATTAGGCTAGAAAAAAAAAAAGTAGAAAAAACCCCGCTAAAACATGTAAAATATGATGTATAATTTAATGTAACGTAACATAAAAATTAGGCTATGAATTAAAAAAAGGTAGAAAAAACCCCCAGCTAAAACATGTAAAATATGATGTATAATTTAATGTTACGTAACATAAAAATTAGGCTATGAATTAAAACAAAGGTAGAAAAACCCCTGCTAAAACATGTAAAATATGATGTATAATTTAATGTAACGTAACATAAAAATTAGGCTATGAATTAAAAAAAGTTAGAAAAACCCCGCTAAAACATGTAAAATATGATGTATAATTTAATGTAACGTAACATAAAAATATGATTAGGGCTATGAATTAAAAAAAAGGTAGAAAAAACCACCCGCTAAAACATGTAAAATATGATGTATAATTTAATGTTACGTAACATAAAAAATTAGGTTATGAATTTAAAAAAAAAAGGTAGAAAAAACCCCCCTAAAACATGTAAAATATGATGTATAATTTAATGTAACATAACATAAAAATTAGGTTATGAATTTAAAAAAAGGTAGAAAAAAACCGCTAAAACATGTAAAATATGATGTATAATTTAATGTAACGTAAAATAAAAATTAGGCTATGAATTAAAAAAAGGTAGAAAAAACCCCGCTAAAACATGTAAAATATGATGTATAATTTAATGTAACGTAACATAAAAATTAGGCTATGAATTAAAAAAAAAGTTAGAAAAACCCCCGCTAAAACATGTAAAATATGATGTATAATTTAATGTTACGTAACATAAAAATTAGGCTAGGAATTAAAAAAAAGGTAGAAAAAACCCCGCTAAAACATGTAAAATATGATGTATAATTTAATGTAACAACATGTAACATAAAAATTAGGCTATGAATTAAAAAAAGTTAGAAAAACCCCGCTAAAACATGTAAAATATGATGTATAATTTAATGCTACGTAACATAAAAATTAGGCTATGAATTTAAAAAAAGTTAGAAAAACCCCCGCTAAAACATGTAAAATATGATGTATAATTTAATGTTACGTAACATAAAAATTAGGTTATGAATTTAAAAAAAGTTAGAAAAACCCCCGCTAAAACATGTAAAATATACATTATAATTTAATGTAACGTAACATAAAAATTAGGCTATGAATTAAAACAAAGGTAGAAAAACCCCGCTAAAACATGTAAAATATGATGTATAATTTAATGTTACGTAACATAAAAATTAGGCTATGAATTAAAACAAAGGTAGAAAAAACCCCCCGCTAAAACATGTAAAATATGATGTATAATTTAATGTAACGTAACATAAAAATTAGGCTATGAATTAAAAAAAAAGTTAGAAAAACCCCCGCTAAAACATGTAAAATATGATGTATAATTTAATGTAACGTAACATAAAAATTAGGCTATGAATTAAAAAAAAGGTAGAAAAAACCCCCGCTAAAACATGTAAAATATGATGTATAATTTAATGTAACATAACATAAAAATTAGGCTATGAATTAAAAAAAAAGTTAGAAAAAACCCCGCTAAAACATGTAAAATATGATGTATAATTTAATGTTACGTAACATAAAAATTAGGCTATGAATTAAAAAAAAAAGGTAGAAAAAAACCCGCTAAAACATGTAAAATATGATGTATAATTTAATGTTACGTAACATAAAAATTACGCTATGAATTTAAAAAAAAGGTAGAAAAAAACCCGCTAAAACATGTAAAATATGATGTATAATTTAATGCTACGTAACATAAAAATTAGGCTATGAATTTAAAAAAAAGAAAAAAAAACCCGCTAAAACATGTAAAATATTATGTATAATTTAATGTAACGTAACATAAAAATTAGGCTATGAATTTTAAAAAAGGTAGAAAAAAACCGCTAAAACATGTAAAATATGATGTATAATTTAATGTAACGCTAACATAAAAATTAGGCTATGAATTTAAAAAAAAGGTAGAAAAAAACCCGCTAAAACATGTAAAATATGATGTATAATTTAATGTAACGTAACATAAAAATTAGGCTAGGAATTAAAAAAAAGGTAGAAAAAACCCCCGCTAAAACATGTAAAATATGATGTATAATTTAATGTAACGTAACATAAAAATTAGGCTATGAATTTAAAAAAAGGTAGAAAAAAACCGCTAAAACATGTAAAATATGATGTATAATTTAATGTAACGTAACATAAAAATTAGGCTATGAATTTAAAAAAAAGAAAAAAACCCGCTAAAACATGTAAAATATGATGTATAATTTAATGTTACGTAACATAAAAATTGAGGCTATGAATTAAAAAAAAAAGGTAGAAAAACCCCAGCTAAAACATGTAAAATATGATGTATAATTTAATGTTACGTAACATAAAAATTAGGCTATGAATTTAAAAAAGGTAGAAAAAAACCCCGCTAAAACATGTAAAATATGATGTATAATTTAATGTAACGTAACATAAAAAATTAGGCTATGAATTAAAAAAAGGTAGAAAAAAAAAACCCGCTAAAACATGTAAAATATGATGTATAATTTAATGTAACGTAACATAAAAATTAGGCTATGAATTTAAAAAAAAGGTAGAAAAAAACCCCGCTAAAACATGTAAAATATGATGTATAATTTAATGTTACGTAACATAAAAATTAGGTTATGAATTTAAAAAAAAGGTAGAAAAAACCCCGCTAAAACATGTAAAATATGATGTATAATTTAATGTAACGTAACATAAAAATTAGGCTATGAATTTAAAAAAAAGGTAGAAAAAAACCCGCTAAAACATGTAAAATATGATGTATAATTTAATGTAACGTAACATAAAAATTAGGCTAGAATTAAAAAAAAAAAGGTAGAAAAAAACCCCGCTAAAACATGTAAAATATGATGTATAATTTAATGTAACATAACATAAAAATTAGGTTATGAATTTAAAAAAAAGGTAGAAAAAAACCCCCGCTAAAACATGTAAAATATGATGTATAATTTAATGTAACGTAAAATAAAAATTAGGCTATGAATTAAAAAAAAGGTAGAAAAAACCCCCCGCTAAAACATGTAAAATATGATGTATAATTTAATGTAACGTAACATAAAAATTAGGCTATGAATTAAAAAAAAAGTTAGAAAAACCCCCGCTAAAACATGTAAAATATGATGTATAATTTAATGTTACGTAACATAAAAATTAGGCTAGGAATTAAAAAAAAGGTAGAAAAAACCCCCCGCTAAAACATGTAAAATATGATGTATAATTTAATGTAACGTAACATAAAAATTAGGCTATGAATTAAAAAAAAAGTTAGAAAAAACCCCGCTAAAACATGTAAAATATGATGTATAATTTAATGCTACGTAACATAAAAATTAGGCTATGAATTTAAAAAAAGTTAGAAAAACCCCCGCTAAAACATGTAAAATATGATGTATAATTTAATGTTACGTAACATAAAAATTAGGTTATGAATTTAAAAAAAGTTAGAAAAAACCCGCTAAAACATGTAAAATATACATTATAATTTAATGTAACGTAACATAAAAATTAGGCTATGAATTAAAACAAAGGTAGAAAAAACCCCCGCTAAAACATGTAAAATATGATGTATAATTTAATGTTACGTAACATAAAAATTAGGCTATGAATTAAAACAAAGGTAGAAAAAACCCCCGCTAAAACATGTAAAATATGATGTATAATTTAATGTAACGTAACATAAAAATTAGGCTATGAATTAAAAAAAAAAGTTAGAAAAACCCCGCTAAAACATGTAAAATATGATGTATAATTTAATGTAACGTAACATAAAATTAGGCTATGAATTAAAAAAAGGTAGAAAAAACCCCGCTAAAACATGTAAAATATGATGTATAATTTAATGTAACATAACATAAAAAATTAGGCTATGAATTTAAAAAAAAAGAAAAAACCCCGCTAAAACATGTAAAATATGATGTATAATTTAATGTTACGTAACATAAAAATTAGGCTATGAATTAAAAAAAAAAGGTAGAAAAAAACCCGCTAAAACATGTAAAATATGATGTATAATTTAATGTTACGTAACATAAAAATTACGCTATGAATTTAAAAAAAAGGTAGAAAAAAAAACCCGCTAAAACATGTAAATATGATGTATAATTTAATGCTACGTAACATAAAAATTAGGCTATGAATTTAAAAAAAAAAGGTAGAAAAAAACCCGCTAAAACATGTAAAATATTATGTATAATTTAATGTAACGTAACATAAAAATTAGGCTATGAATTTAAAAAAAGTAGAAAAAACCCGCTAAAACATGTAAAATATGATGTATAATTTAATGTAACGTAACATAAAAATTAGGCTATGAATTTAAAAAAAAGGTAGAAAAACCCCTGCTAAAACATGTAAAATATGATGTATAATTTAATGTAACGTAACATAAAAATTAGGCTAGGAATTAAAAAAAAGGTAGAAAAAACCCCCCGCTAAAACATGTAAAATATGATGTATAATTTAATGTAACGTAACATAAAAATTAGGCTATGAATTTAAAAAAAAGGTAGAAAAAAAAACCCGCTAAAACATGTAAAATATGATGTATAATTTAATGTAACGTAACATAAAAATTAGGCTATGAATTTAAAAAAAAAAAACCCGTAGAAAAAACCCCGCTAAAACATGTAAAATATGATGTATAATTTAATGTTACGTAACATAAAAATTAGGCTATGAATTTAAAAAAAGGTAGAAAAAACCCCGCTAAAACATGTAAAATATGATGTATAATTTAATGTAACGTAACATAAAAAATTAGGCTATGAATTTAAAAAAGGTAGAAAAAAACCGCTAAAACATGTAAAATATGATGGATAATTTAATGTAACGTAACATAAAAATTAGGCTATGAATTAAAACAAAGGTAGAAAAAAACCCGCTAAAACATGTAAAATATGATGTATAATTTAATGTAACGTAACATAAAAATTAGGCTATGAATTTAAAAAAAAGGTAGAAAAAACCCGCTAAAACATGTAAAATATGATGTATAATTTAATGTTACGTAACATAAAAAAAAAATTAGGTTATGAATTTAAAAAAGGTAGAAAAAAACCGCTAAAACATGTAAAATATGATGTATAATTTAATGTAACGTAACATAAAAATTAGGCTATGAATTTAAAAAAAGGTAGAAAAAAAAACCGCTAAAACATGTAAAATATGATGTATAATTTAATGTAACGTAACATAAAAATTAGGCTAGGAATTAAAAAAAGGTAGAAAAAACCCCCGCTAAAACATGTAAAATATGATGTATAATTTAATGTAACGTAACATAAAAATTAGGCTATGAATTAAAACAAAAGTACAGCTATGAATTTAAAAAAGGTAGAAAAAAAAAAAAACCCCGCTAAAACATGTAAAATATGATGTATAATTTAATGTAACGTAACATAAAAATTAGGCTATGAATTAAAAAAAGTTAGAAAAAACCCCGCTAAAACATGTAAAATATGATGTATAATTTAATGTTACGTAACATAAAAATTAGGCTATGAATTAAAAAAAAAAGGTAGAAAAAAACCCGCTAAAACATGTAAAATATAATGTATAATTTAATGTTACGTAACATAAAAATTAGGCTAGGAATTAAAAAAAAAGGTAGAAAAAACCCCCGCTAAAACATGTAAAATATGATGTATAATTTAATGTAACGTAACATAAAAATTAGGCTATGAATTTAAAAAAAAGGTAGAAAAAAACCAGCTAAAACATGTAAAATATGATGTATAATTTAATGTAACGTAACATAAAAATTAGGCTATGAATTTAAAAAAAAAGGTAGAAAAAAACCCGCTAAAACATGTAAAATATGATGTATAATTTAATGCTATGAATTTAAAAAAAAAAGGTAGAAAAAACCGTAACATAAAAATTAGGCTATGAATTTAAAAAAAAGGTAGAAAAAAAAAAACCCGCTAAAACATGTAAAATATGATGTATAATTTAATGTAACGTAACATAAAAATTAGGCTATGAATTTAAAAAAAAGGTAGAAAAAACCCCGCTAAAACATGTAAAATATGATGTATAATTTAATGTTACGTAACATAAAAATTAGGCTATGAATTTAAAAAAAAGGTAGAAAAAAAACCCCCGCTAAAACATCGGAAAAATCAAAGGATGATGGTTGATGTGAAGTCAACACAAGGGTTAAGTTGAGTCAACTAATATTTTTTACAGTGTAGGATTGCTGTGGACCAAGTCCACACGGAGATACTCTGGTGAGAGATAATGAGGTGTAACCATGGATCAGCTGATTTAAATAGCTCTTGTTACTGTATTGTGTCGACAGTTAACTTCATGTAATATTGTATGTGGCCTTTTATCTTTTACGGGGTGCAAATGTTCCACCAAAACAAGTTCCTTCCTGAGACTATCCTGCAGAGCCACCGACGCTGCGTCCGATTGGTTCACAGAAATGCAAACAACCCAGAGCATTCCCCCCCCACCCCTATCCCAGAATGCATCTGTGGTGTATCCAGATCTTTCTCCAATGTGAGACTACATGTAGGTAAGTAAGTAGTATATTGTGGAAATCTTTCTTTGTGTTGGATTTAAAAAAAAAAAAAAAAAAAAATTCAGGATCAAGATGATTGTGATTGGGTTAACCCTTGTGTTGTCTTCCCGTCCACCAGGAATTTGAAAATGAATTGTTCTTGACACTTTTCAAAAATGTTAGATTTTTTTTTCTTTCAAATTCATGGTCAATAAACCTAATTTATATGAAATACCTCATTTTTGAGTTTAGAAAAAAAGTGGACATTATGACTTGTTTTGATTCATAAGGATGTTGAGTGAATCACAGACTGTCAAATGTTTTGAAACTATTTTCATTTTTTTTTTCAAATTCAATGAAAGTAATCACCAATTGTGCGAAGAAGAATCAACCTGCGAAGAAAGTTGCATGGCTTCCATACAACGTGCACGCATCCATGTTATTTTGGGTAATATGGTTGTAGGAAACCCATATTTCAGATATATAAAAAAAAAAAAAAAAAAAACTTTAAAAATGGGTCAAATTGAACCTAAGGACAACACAAGGGTTAAAGAAATGCCAATAGACCAGAGCTGTGTGGACTAGCCAGACCCCCCTCCTCAGCGCTGTGGAGGAAGGTCTGGCATAAGACAGTTGACAGGCTTCCTACCAGAGCGGCTCGCCGGGGTCCACGTCGGACTCGTCGCTGCTGACGCAGGCGTGCATGTTGTCGTCACTCAGGAAGTCGTTGGGCCGGGCGACCCGCTGGCACATGCTCAGAGCGCTCCGCTCCACCCTGAACACGTCGTCGTACAGCAGCTCGTACAAGATGGCTGACGGAGGAGGACGCGCACAGTCAGTGACAAGACAAATAAGGATAAAATCACTCTGCCCTCATAGGATGTGGAGCAATGGACGTAAAGGAGAAGAGGGCAGATGGAGCGATGCAGAGAGAAATAATAGAGAGAAACATCTATTAAATACGTCACTGATTAACAGAGGTGGGTAGTAACGAATTACATTTACTTGAGTAAGTTTTTGAAAGAATTGTACTTCTAGGAGTAGTTTTAAATCACTATACTTGTACTTGTACTTGAGTAGATTAGTGAAGAAGAAGCTGTACTCTTACTCCGCTACATCAGGCTACAATGAGCTCCTTACTTTTCTTTTTACCTCTGTGGTATTCTGAGAGAGAGAGAGAGAGAGAGAGAGAGAGAGAGAGAGAGAGAGAGAGAGAGAGAGAGAGAGAGAGAGAGAGAGAGAGAGAGAGAGAGAGACATCCGCTGAAGGCTCTACCACGTGACTGTGTTTAACCAATCACACGTCGTTGTGCAGTCACGTGACCATACTCGATCTCAGCGGCGGGACAGGTTAGCTTTACAGTCGTAGCAAAACAAAGATGTCAGAATCAACCATCGCCAATGCAGACAGACCAGGAGTCTTTTACACATGTTTTGAACATTTCTTATATTATACACACACACACACACAGTATCCATCCAAATTTTATGTTTAAGTCTCTCTCTCTCTCGCTATTTTGTAATTAATAAATTAATTTTAATTTATTTTATTGATTGGATGAACTATAATTTGCCTAAAGATGATTATTTTGTATTTTTGTCTGTCTGATTGATGCTTGTGTTAAGAAATAAATCAGACGTTACTCAACAGTTACTCACTACTTGAGTAGTTTTTTCATCAAGTACTTTTTTACTCTTACTCAAGTAATTATTTGGATGACTACTTGAGTCATATTATTATGAAGTAACAGTACTTGAGTACAATTTTTGGCTACTCTACCCACCTCTGCTGATTAACAACATATAACTATATCTTTTCAATTTTGTTACTGAAATTGTTGTTTACTGTTTCTATTGTTGTTGTTTTGTATTTTTATTTTTGTTTGGTGTGTGTGATTTTGCTGTAAAAAAGGAAAAAAAGGAACTAAAACAAATTATAATAAAAAGTGTTATGTTATCAAAACGCAGCAACTTCATAAAGTATTACAATTATCTGGCAGCTTCAGTTACTTTTCAGATTCAAATTCAACTATAATCAATAGAGTATGGTGTATTATTACAGGTTAAAATAACTTTGTTGTCATAAACAAACTCCAGTAAGTAATTTTATTTATGGAAAATACCTTTTAAAATAACACTGAAAAAGTTCTGATCGGTAATTGTATTTTATTCTGGACAAAACAAATCACAGTTATATATTTAGTGGTGGACTATAACTGCAGTGCATTTACTCAAATACTGTATTTTAGAGCAATTTGAGGTACTTGTACTTTAGTTGAGTATTTAACTTTGCTACTTTATACTCTTCTGCCCAGCTACATTTCTACTGTTATTTCTACTGAATACTGTTCTCCGCTACGTTGACTGACAATTAACATTTATTTATTTACAATATATTATTCATTCATAAAAAAAACAATTGCTGTCCTTAAAAGTCAGATTTTAGGGGGAACAAATAGTCTTGGGCTGTCTTTGCAGGGACCCGGGTTCCATTCAGTCTTGGGCTGAATGGAACCCGGGTCCCTGCAACGAGACGTAGATCAGCCCCGTCCAAAACGGCTGGACCTCATCACAGGACCAAAGGACATAAATTCTGTCATTTCCTTTGTTGCTGTAATTGAAAAATATTCCAATGCGACTCAACTCTGCAGAGCTGTGGACCACAGTTAAAAAAAAAAAAAATGAATTTAGTGTGAGACACTCACACTGGCAGAGAGCGGCGTCCTTAACGTGGCCGATGGAATAAACGCTGTCGTAGTGATTCCCGTTCAGAAAACACAACCGCACCTGAGAGGAGGAGAAGAAGAAGAAGAAGAGTTTAAAAGTTCACTGTGAAACAGTTTCTGCTCAAAAAAGTCAAATTTAACAATTGAAAAGTGTCCTAAAAAGTGTCCGGACATTGAGGGGCTGAGGCAGTATCACAAAAACATCTCACATCTGTAGCTCTACATCTTGAATAATGACAACAAAACCCGAGCGCTTCCATCAAAATTACAAATATTAAATAAATGTACTCGTTCGGCTTCTGAAATGTAGGATTGGGTATCGTTTGGTCTTTTCCGATCCCGGTGCTAAAGAAATACTTTATTATTAAAAAATGAAGAAAAAATAAAGTATAACCCTAAGTCTATTTTATATAGACCTTAGTGGTCCCCTAATACTGTATCTGAAGTCTCTTTTATATAGACCTTAGTGGTCCCCTAATACTGTATCTGAAGTCTCTTTTATATAGACCTTAGTGGTCCCCTAATACTGTATCTGAAGTCTCTTTATATAGACTTTAGTGGTCCCTAATACTGTATCTGAAGTCTCTTTTATATAGACCTTAGTGGTCCCCTAATACTGTATCTGAAGTCTCTTTTTTATAGACCTTTAGTGGTCCCCTAATACTGTATCTGAAGTCTCTTTTATATAGACCTTAGTGGTCCCCCTAATACTGTATCTGAAGTCTCTTTTATATAGACCTTAGTGGTCCCCTAATATTGTATCTGAAGTCTCTTTTATATAGACCTTAGTGGTCCCTAATACTGTATCTGAAGTCTCTTTTATATAGACCTTAGTGGTCCCCCTAATACTGTATCTGAAGTCTCTTTTATATAGACCTTAGTGGTCCCCCTAATACTGTATCTGAAGTCTCTTTTATAGACCTTAGTGGTCCCCTAATACTGTATCTGAAGTCTCTTTTATATAGACCTTAGTGGTCCCCTAATACTGTATCTGAAGTCTCTTTTATATAGACCTTAGTGGTCCCCTAATACTGTATCTGAAGTCTCTTTTATATAGACCTTAGTGGTCCCTAATACTGTATCTGAAGTCTCTTTTATATAGACCTTAGTGGTCCCCTAATACTGTATCTGAAGTCTCTTTTATATAGACCTTAGTGGTCCCCCCCCTAATACTGTATCTGAAGTCTCTTTTTATATAGACCTTAGTGGTCCCTAATACTGTATCTGAAGTCTCTTTTATATAGAGACCTTAGTGGTCCCCCTAATACTGTATCTGAAGTCTCTTTTATATAGACCTTAGTGGTCCCTGGAATACTGTATCTGAAGTCTCTTTTTATATAGACCTTAGTGGTCCCCAAAGACTGTATCTGAAGTCTCTTTATATAGACACAGAAACAAAAAGGTCCCCAAATACTGTATCTGAAGTCTCTTTTATATAGACCTTAGTGGTCCCCTAATACTGTATCTGAAGTCTCTTTTATATAGACAGAAGAGGTTTAAGTTTTCTATTCTCACCTTGTCCTTGAAACACAAAGTCTGTGATGTTGGGACACAGTTTGCACGGGACACCTGGAAGATCAGAGAAAGGGACCAGAAACTCCTACAGAGACACAAAGACACAGAGACACAAAGACACAGAGACACAGAAAGACAAAAAGATAAATATGTTTTTAAAGGTTTTCTGACAATATGCCCTACATTGGGCACTTTGACTGCTGACCAATGATAAGTGGAGTAGCCAGTTACCATAACAACAAGAAAAAATGGAGTCGGGGCACAGAGTTATATGATAGGACCGGGTGCTCTAAGTTCAGGGAACTTTCATCTAACATCCATCCATCCTCACTCTCTCTCTCTCTCATCTAGCATTAGCACCTCTTTCTCTCTCTCTCTGTTCTTTCTCTAGCTCGCTCCACCGCTTTGTTTATCTAACATTAGCACCTCTCTCTCTCTCTCTCTCTTTTTTCTCTAGCTCGCTCCACCGCTTTGTTTATCTAACGTTAGCACCGCTCCACATAGCGCTCTAGGATACCGTAGCTGTTGTTATAGCAACAAAAGATGCTCTCGGCTGCTTTTTTGGAACCAAAACGCTGTCACCTTCTTCTTCTTCTTCTTCTTTATCCACGTTTTTCCACTCTTTCAGGTGGGAAAACGTCAAACCACAAACAACTTTAACTATTATTAATTAATAAACAGACACATTTTTTCTATATAAAGTAAATTTGAGAGTTTCTGTAACAAAAGGTGCAGGATCAGTGAAGTCGATCTTATCTCATCTCATGCACGTTTAAGCAACTCTTACTTGTACATGACGGCCAGCGCGTTGATCTCCACCTCTCCCACCCATTGCTGAAAGACAGAGGGAACCATAAACTAAATCAATAATGTAATATATATATATAACACAAATCAGTTATTCTTACATCAAAAAGCAACTCCAGAAAAGATGAGATCTTTCACCAAAACAAGGGGAGAGAAGGATTAGCTCCGTTACCTGCGGGTCCTGAAGCTTGACGAGGTATTCCTCGAAGTCTCCTTCAATGAACTGCAACACAGGAAACACACGAGGGGGAACGTTTTTATCTGAGGACCCAAGTTAGTCTCCACACCGTCGCATTTACAACGAGTGCTGCTTGATTATGGATTATGGTCAGGCGTGATTTCAGTGGGGACGTGTACCCATATCAAGGGGGGGGGGATCACCAGACACCCCCCGATACGATATCATCTCGATACTTAAGCTACGATACGATTATTGCGATTGCCACTGGACCCAAGCCTCCTCAATCAACGTTAGTTTTTCCTAACACAGGTGACTATGGCCGAGCTCACATGAAAACACAACACACATGAAACACAACACACATGAAACATAACACACATGAAAACACAACAAACAACACATGAAAACAACACATGAAAACACAACGCACATGAAATACAACACACATGAAAACACAACACACATGAAACACAACACATGAAACACAACACACATGAAACACAACACACATGAAAACACAACACACATGAAAACACATGAAAACACATGAAAACACAACACACATGAAAACACAACACACATGAAAACACAACACACATGAAAACACAACACACATGAAACACAACACACATGAACAACACACATGAAAACACAACACACATGAAAACACAACACACATGAAAACACAACACACATGAAAACACAACACACATGAAAACACAACACACATGAAAACAAAACACACGTGAAAACATCACACACAACACACATGAAAACAACACATGAAACAACACATGAAAACACAACACACATGAAAACAACATGACACAACACACATGAAAATAACATAACACAACACACATGAAAACATTACACATGAAAACACAACACACATGATGAACAACACACATGAAAACATAACACACATGAAAACACAACACACATGACACATGAACACACAAAACACAACATGAAAACACATGAAAAAACAACACATGAAAACACAACACACATGAAAACACAACACACATGAAAACACATGAAAAAAAACAAAACACATGAAAACACAAAAACACACCATGAAAACACAACACATGTGAACACAAAACATCACACACAACACACATGAAAACACATGAAAACAACACATGAAAACACAACACACATGAAAACACAACACAAAACAAAACAACACACATGAAAACATAACACATATGAAAACACAAAAAACACACACATGAAACACAACACACATGAAAACATAAAACACAACACATGAAAACATAACACACAACACACATGAAAACATAACACACAACACACATGAAAACACAACACACATGAAAACACAACACACATGAAAACACAACACGAAAACATACAACACACATGAAAACATAACACATATGAAAACACAACACACATGATGACACAACACATGAAAACATAACACACACAACAAAAAACATAACACACAACACACATGAAAACATAACACACAACACACATGAAAACACAACACACATGAAAACACAACACACATGAAAACACAACACACATGAAAACACAACACACATGAAAACACAACACACATGATGACACAACACACATGAAAACATAACACACATGAAAACATAACACACAACACACATGAAAACATAACAACACACAAACACATGAAACACACATGAAAACAAACACATGAAAACACAACACACACACACACACATGAAAACACATGAAAACACACATGAATGAACAAAAACACAAAACACATGAAAACAACACATGAAAACACAACACCCATGAAAACACAACACACATGAAAACATCACACACACACACATGAAAACACATGAAAACAACACATGAAAACACAACACACATGAAAACACAACACACAAAACAACAACACATGAACACACACACACACATGAAAACATAACACATTCACAACACACATGAAAACACATGAAAACACAACACACATGAAAACACAACACACACACATGAAAACACATGAAAACAACACATGAAAACACAACACACATGAAAACACAACACACATGAAAACACAACACACATGAAAACACAACACACATGAAAACACAACACACGTGAAAACATCACACACAACACACATGAAAACACATGAAAACACAACACACATGAAACAAACACAACACACATGAAAAACACACAAAACACAAACACATTGAATAACACAACACAACACACATGAAAACACACATTGTTCACACATGATGACACAACACACATGAAAACATAACACACATGAAAACACAACACACAACACAACACACATGAAAACACAACACACATGAAAACACAACACACATGAAAACACAACACAACACACATGAAAACACACACAACACACATGAAAACACAACACACATGAAAACAAAAACACATGAAAACAAACACATGAAAACACAAAAACACAACACACATGAAAACACAAAAACATGAAATACATCACAAAACACAACACACATGAAACACAACACATGAAAACAAAAACAACACATGAAAACACAACACACATGAAAACACAACAAGAAAACATACAACACACATGAAAACATAACACATATGAAAACACAACACACATGATGACACAACACACATGAAAACATAACACACATGAAAACATAACACACAACACACATGAAAACATAACACAACACATGAAAACACATGAAAACACACATGAAAACACAACACACATGAAAACACAAAACACATGAAAACAACACATGAAAACACAACACCCATGAAAACACAACACACGTGAAAACATCACACACAACACACATGAAAACACATGAAAACACACATGAAAACACAACACACATGAAAACACAACACGAAAACATAACACAACACACATGAAAACATAACACATATGAAAACACAACACACATGATGACACAACACACATGAAAACATAACACACATGAAAACATAACACACATGAAAACATAACACACAACACACATGAAAACATAACACACAACACACATGAAAACACAACACATGAAAACACAACACACATGAAAACAACACATGAAAACACAACACATGAAAACACAACACACGTAAAACATACACACAACACACATGAAAACACATGAAAACAACACATGAAAACACAACACCCATGAAAACACAACACACGTGAAAACATCACACACAACACACATGAAAACACATGAAAACAACACATGAAAACACAACACACATGAAAACACAACACGAAAACATAACACAACACACATGAAAACATAACACATATGAAAACACAACACACATATGACACAACACACATGAAAACATAACACACATGAAAACATAACACACATGAAAACATAACACACAACACACATGAAAACATAACACACAACACACATGAAAACACAATACACATGAAAACACAACACACGTGAAAACACAACACACATGAAAACATAACACAACACACATGAAAACACAACACATGAAAACATAATACACATGAAAACACAACACACATGAAAACACAACACACATGAAAACACAACACACATGAAAACACAATATAATATAACATAAACATAACACACATGATATAACGCCTCCGATACGACCATCACGATACTGACCCGACATTATTGCATATTAAATATATTGCAATATTCTGCGATATATTGCAATTTATAACCTTTTTCCCAAGTTCTAATTTTTCATTTTTCCCAAATTTCTAATGTCGTCCCCAAAAGGAAACTTATCAACATGTTTCATCTAAAAAGAAACATTTCTCTGTTTGTTCATCTTCAATGTTATCGCTGCAGAACGGAACAAACTGACCAACACATATATAATATATAATATATATATAATATATAATATATAACGGGACAAACTGACCAACACATATATAATATATAATATATATATAATATATAATATATAACGGGACAAACTGACCAACACATATATAATATATAATATATATATAATATATAATGGGACAAACTGACCAACACATATATAATATTTAATATATATATAATATATAACGGGACATACCAACACATATAATATTTAATATATATATAATATATAATGGGACAAACTGACCAACACATATATAATATTTAATATATATATAATATAGAACGGGACAAACTGACCAACACATATATAATATTTAATATATAATATATAACGGGACAAACTGACCAACACATATATAATATATAATATATAATATATAACGGGACAAACTGACCAACACATATATAATATATAATATATAACGGGACAAACTGACCAACACATATATAATATATAATATATAACGGGACAAACTGACCAACACATATATAATATATAATATATAACGGGACAAACTGACCAACACATATATAATATATAATATATAATATATAACGGGACAAACTGACCAACACATATATAATATATATATATAATATATAATATATAAAGGGACAAACTGACCAACACATATATAATATATAATATATAATATATAATATAGAACGGGACAAACTGACCAACACATATATAATATATAATATATAATATATAATGGGACAAACTGACCAACACATATATAATATATAATATATAATATATAACGGGACAAACTGACCAACACATATATAATATATAATATATAATATAGAACGGGACAAACTGACCAACACATATATAATATATATATAATATATAATGGGACAAACTGACCAACACATATATAATATATAATATATAATATATAACGGGACAAACTGACCAACACATATATAATATATAATATAATATAGAACGGGACAAACTGACCAACACATATATAATATATAATATATAATATATAATGGGACAAACTGACCAATATAATATATAATATATAATATATATATATAATATATAATATATATATATAATGGGACAAACTGACCAACACATATATAATATATAATATATAATATATAACGGGACAAACTGACCAACACATATATAATATATAATATATAATATATAATGGGACAAACTGACCAACACATATATAATATATAATATATAATATATAACGGGACAAACTGACCAACACATATATAATATATAATATATAATATATAACGGGACAAACTGACCAACACATATATAATATATAATATATAATATATAACGGGACAAACTGACCAACACATATATAATATATAATATATAATATATAACGGGACAAACTGACCAACACATATATAATATATAATATATAACGGGACAAACTGACCAACACATATATAATATATAATATATAATGTATAACGGGACAAACTGACCAACACATATATAATATATAATATATAACGGGACAAACTGACCAACACATATATAATATATAATATATAACGGGACAAACTGACCAACACATATATAATAAATAATATATAATATATAATATATAATATATAATATATAATATATAACGGGACAAACTGACCAACACATATATAATAAATATAATATATAATATATAACGGGACAAACTGACCAACACATATATAATAATAATATATAATATATAACGGGACAAACTGACCAACACATATATAATAAATAATATATAATATATAACGGGACAAACTGACCAACACATATATAATATATATATATATAATATATAATATATAACGGGACAAACTGACCAACACATATATAATATATAATATATAATATAGGTATATAATAAACTGACCAACACATATATAATATATAATATATAATACAAACTGCCAACACATATATAATATATAATATATAATATAGAAGACAAACTGACCAACACATATATAATATATAATATATATTATATAATATAAACACAACCCAGAAGATGTTAACAAAATACAACAACTGCATATATAATATATAACTCACCCAGATATAATATATATATTAATAATCTGCGACATATAATATATAACACCCAGAAGATGTTATAATATAAATATAATATATAAATATATAACTCACCCAGAAGATGTTAATAATATAAATAATCTGCAATATTCAATATATAACCAACAGGGACAAATGTTATATAATATATAATATATATATATATATAATATATAACTCACTGACCAACAATATATAATATATAATATATAATATATAATATATATATAATATATAATATACCCAGAAATGAAACAATATATATAATATATAATATATAATATATAACTCAAACTGACCAACACATATATAATATATAATATAATATTATATAATATATAACTCAACAGAAGATGTTAAATATAAATTAACCAACTGAAACATATATAATATAAATACATATAATATATAACTCACCCAGAAGATGTTAATAATATTATATAATATATATAATATAACTAAAGATTTAATAATATAAATAATCTGCAAAAAGGATAATATATAACATGTTTAATAATAATATATAATAATCTGCAGGTATATAATATAAACTCACCAACACATATAATAATATAAATATATATATATATATAACTATATAAAGATGTTAAACTAACCAACACATATATAATATATAATATATAATATATAACTCACCCAGAAGATGGACAAACTGACCAACACATATATAATATATAATATATAATATATAACGGGACAAACTGACCAACACATATATAATATAATAATATGCATAATATATAATATATAACTCACCCAAAGATGACCAACACATATATAATAATAATATATATAATATATAATATATAACGTTAATAAATAAATAATCTATATATATATAACTATAAGAAGATGTTAATATATAATAATAATATATATATATATAATATATAACTCAAACTGACCAACACATATATAATATATAATATATAACGGACAAACTGACCAACACATATATAATATATAACTACTAGAAGAAACTGTTAACACATATATAATATATAATATATAATATATAATATATAACTCACTTAGAAGATGTTAATAATATAAATATATAATATATAATATATAACTCACAAACTGACCAACACATATATAATATATAATATATAATATATAACTACTAGGGACAAACTGACCAACACATATATAATATATAATATATAATATAACGGGACAAACTGATAACACATATATAATATATAATATATAATAATATTAACGGGACAAACTGACCAACACATATATAATATATAATATATAATATATAATATATAATATAAACTGACCAACACATATATAATATATAATATATAACGGACAAATATAACACATATATAATATATAATAGATATATAATGACCAACACATATATAATATATAATATATATAATATATAACGGGACAAACTGACCAACACATATATAATATATAATATATAATATATAATATAGAACGACAAATACCAACACATATATAATATATAATATATAAACTCACAAACTGACCAACACATATATAATATATAATATATAATATATAACGGGACAAACTGACCAACAGATATATAATATATAATATATAATATATAATATATAACTCACAAACTGACCAACACATATATAATATATAATATATAATATATATATAATGGGACAAACTGACCAACACATATATAATATATAATATATATATAAATATATAATATATAACGGGACAAACTGACCAACACATATATAATATATAATATATATATATATATAATATACAAACTGACCAACATATATATAATATATAATATATAATATATATAATCTGACCAACACATATATAATATATAATATATTATAAGATAATATATAACGGGACAAACTGACCAACACATATATAATATATAATATATATATATATATATATATATATATAATATATCTGCAAACTGACCAACACATATATATATATATAATATATAATATATAATACAAACTAATGTAACACATATATAATATATAATATATAACGGGACAAACTGACCAACACATATATAATATATAATATATAACTGGATAAACTATAACATATATAATATATAATATATATATAATATATAACGGGACCAACTGACCAACACATATATAATATATAATATATAACGGGACAAACTGACCAACACATAAATAATATATAATATATAATATATAACGGGACAAACTGACCAACACATATATAATATATAATATATATAATATATAACGGGACAAACTGACCAACACATATATAATATATAATATATATATAATATATAATATATAATATATAACGGGACAAACTGACCAACACATATATAATATATAATATATAATATATAATATACAAACTGACCAACACATATATAATGTATAATATATAATATATAACGGACAAACTGACCAACACATATATAATAATATATAATATATAATATATAATATATAATGTATAATATATAATATATAATATATAATACAAACTGACCAACACATATATAATATATAATATATAATATATAATGTATAATATATAACGGGACAAACTGACCAACACATATATAATATTTAATATATAATGTATAATATATAATATATACAAACTGACCAACACATATATAATATATAATATATAATATATAACGGGATAAACTATATAATATATATATATAATATATAACGGGACAAACTGACCAACACATATATAATATATAATGTATAATATATAATATATAACGGGACAAACTGACCAACACATATATAATATATAATATATAATATATAAAGGGACCAACTGACCAACACATATATAATATATAATATATAATGTATAATATATAATGGGACAAACTGACCAACACATATATAATATATAATATAGAACGGGACAAACTGACCAACACATATATAATATATAATATATAATATATAATATAGAACGGGACAAACTGACCAACACATATATAATATATAATATATAATATATAAAGGGACCAACTGACCAACACATATATAATATATAATATATAATATAGAACGGGACCAACACATATATAATGGGACAAACTGACCAACACATATATAATATATAATATAAATAATATATAATAATAGATGCATACTTGGCGTCTGTGTATCAATACAGTATTGCCGCTGTAAATGTCGCAATACTACGCTGTATCGATGTTTTTATTTAGCTTTTTCTTCCTTTTTCCTAAAAGTGAAATACTGTGTCTTGTATTTTAAGTTTGTTTGTATGTTTTTGTATTCGGGTCAATATTGAAATCACGATTACTGAAATCACGACTCTTGGAAAGATGTTTATTGATGGACAAAAAACAAAAAAATCTAACTAATCAACGGTGAAAACTATTTACTTGCAAAAACACAACGTGTTTTTCTCACTGTTGTTGTTTTTGTGATCCTTCGGAGCTAAAATCAGAAACTACACGGCCCAGAACATACGTGTGTGTGTGTGTGTGTGTGTGTGTGTGTGTGTGTGTGTGTGTGTGTGTGTGTGTGTGTGTGTGTGTGTGTGTGATTGCAGAAAACATGTTAAAGCTTCAGTGGTAAACTTCTGGTTCTGGGGTCAGTCATACTGGGAGAAAAAGGTGGATTTCTGCACCTTCGGGAGCTCAAAACGCGCCGACATGCCAGACAAGACTCTGCGTGTTAACCCGTCTGTGCCGGGACGCTTCGCGCCGACACATGACATCTACCGCCGGTTACTGCGCTGCAGCTCTGAACCTCCCGCCGGCCGCTGCGTGGCGCAGCATTTTGTATTTATTGGTCTTGTCATGACGCGTGCAGCAGAGAACGCACTGTCATTGGTTCAAATACACATGAGGGCGGGTCTTGTTGGCCATTTAAAGCCATGTGACCACCAACATGTACTGTGGTTTGCTGATGATCATGTCAATCAACCAGACATACATGTGCGTTTGTTTATGAATTTTTGAGAGACGAGCGAGACAACGTCTCCGACAGAGGAGGATGTGGACAGCGAGGGCGGGGACATGATTTTCAGCAAACCACAGTACATGTTGGTGGTCACATGGCTTTAAATGGCCAACAAGACCCGCCTCATTTGATTTGATTTGATTTGATTCACAACAAAAGCATTAAGACAGTATTATATGTTTTACAACAAAGATGTGGAGGACGATTGCCAAAAAACCCTCAAGGAGATTATTAAGTGGCAATCTCCATAGAAACAAATTACATTTAACAATTTAAAAACAATTTATATATTATATTAAAAAAAAACAAAAAAACAACAACACAAAAACAAAAAAACACATTTCTTTGTATAAAATTACATTTAGAGCGCAAACCCAAATGGAAAAATCAGAGAACTGTCTGTTTAAACTGTTCTTTAGAAAGCTCAATGAGTGAAGTGGGGAGACTGTTCCATATCTTTGACCCACTGTATAATAATATATTATATATAATATAATAATATATGTCTGTATAATACACTAAACTGTGTTTGAGTCGTACGAGAGTAGGGGGGCCTAATAAGACAACTACCACGAGTCGGATACTGATGAAATTCATTATTAAAAGTAAAAATATTACAAAGGTGCTGGGGAAATAACTTTTTTATAGAGCTATACACAAATGAAGCAATTTGAAGTTGATTCACTTGATAAATATTAAGAATACTACCCCAAGCAACATTGCAGTAATTGATATATGGATACAACATTGAATAATACAACATAATCGCAACTTTTTTGTTAATCAAGTGCCGAGTTTTTCCGAGTACACCGACCACTTTGGCTATTTTTGTACTTGTGGCGCTCATGTGTATTTGAACCAATGACGGTATTTGCTGCACGTCATGAAAAGGCCGACGAATACAAAGTGCTGCCGGCAGGAGGTTCAGAGTTGCGCAACGCAGTAACCGGCGGCAGATGTCATGTATCGGTGCGAAGCATCCGGCACAAACGGGTTAACAATCATGACATCATTGTCTCAGCAAAATGACATCACCAACAGGAGACAACTATTTGTACAGCGACATTTGCAACTGCTACAGCTCTACACAAGACATCACTACGGCGTAGCATCCGTGTCTCCACAAATCACACACATTGAATCACACATAACGTGTGTGTGTGTGTGTGTGTGTGTGTGTGTGTCCCGAAAAGCCCATTCTGAGCCAGGACAAACCCTGCAATGGTGTGAGATTGTGTGAGATTGTGTTATCTGGTGTGAGGCGACACATACCGCCTCGTAGCTCTCTCTGTTCTCCTTCAGGAACGCCACACACTCGGCCCGGACTTGAGTGTGAAGGCTCTGGCAATGCAGCACCTTAAACGGGGTCAAAGGTCAACAGTTAATAATCACGGCCGGTAACACTCAAACAGAAAGTGAAATACGGCGCTTTCCCTCGCTTCGTGGAAGACTTAGGTGTACGTAGGAGACGTTTTGTGTCGCTTGTGTTTTCTTTGGGGTTGTTTTGTCTCTCCGAGGTCATAGTAGTCAGTTTGTGTCTCTTTGTGGTAGTTCTGTCTCTCTTTTTCACATCATTTTGGGCCGTTATCCCCATATCTGTGTCTCAAACGTCATCAAGAGAATCAAGAGTGTGCAAAGCAGTAATCAGAGCAAAGGGTACTCTGAAGAAACTAGAATATAAGACATGTTTTCAGTTATTTCACCCGTTTTTGTTAAGTCCATAACTCCACGTGTTCATTCATAGTTTTGATGCCTTCAGTGATAATCTACCATGGAAATAGTCGTGAAGATAAAGGATACGCTTTTAATGAAGGTGTGTCCACACCTTTGGCCTGGACTGTGTAACTCCATGACTTCATGTTAAACCAGTTTTAAGAACTTGCTCAGCCTGCGTGCACGCTTCACAACAATGGAAATCACTGCCGGGAAAGCTGAAAAAATTAACCCATCGATCAGAAGACCAATGAGCAACTATTTGGATAATCAAGTCATTGTTTTTATCTTTTTTAAAGTCACATTTTAAGCAAAAAATTAGAAATTCTGTTTTCTGTAAGACTTATTTATATATCTTAAATATACATATTATATAAATATTACATATTTAAGGTGGCTAAGCCACAACAAAAATAGTTTTTTTTAGTTTTGCTGTTATTTAATTTTATATATTTAAGATGACAAAGCCACAACAATAATAGTTTTATTTGAGTTTTCCTGTTATTATTAAATATTATTTATTTAAGATGACAAAGCCACAACAATAATAGTTTTATTTGACTTTTCCTGTTATTAAATATTATATATTTAAGATAACTAAGTCACAACAATAAAAGGTTTTTTTAGTTTTCCTGCTATTATTAAATATTATATATTTAAGGTGACAAAGCCACAATAAAGGTTTTTTGAGTTTTCCTGTTATTATTAAATATTACATATTTAAGATGACTAAGTGCCTTACAGAAATTTTTGTAATTTATATATCAATTTGTTCCTTAATTATACCTTCATTTGTCGTTTTTTTCTCTCTCTCACACACACACACACACACACACGTGTGTATTTATCTTTTGGATCTATGTCTATCTTACATATTGCAATCACAGTGTAAACGGACCTTAAAACAAGTCTTTACAATAAAAGACCAAACTTTATCGATGTGTCACTAACAGCGCGTTCAGAAGCCCATTCAGAAAAGTGACAATTTTAAGTTAATTTGAGGTGTAAAGTTCTTAAATGTTAACTATTAGCTCCTGAAGTCCGCTGACAGCCTTGTTACTAAAGCTAACCTTAATTCGGCTAACATTACGACACACTTGCTAGCCCGCGTTAGCACAACAACCTGCCCAAGCCCAGCCCAGTCCTGTTACCTGTGCTAAGTTGAGCTAGTTAGCAACTAGCCCTGTTTACCTGTGCTAAGTTAAGCTAATTAGGAACTAGCCTGTTTCTAACTAGTTGTATCGCCTTACCTGCTCGGCGACAGCCCGAAACAAGCACGACCCGTCTTTGGCGATCTTCTTCCGATGCAACCCGATCGCCTTCAGGTAGTCATCCATCTGTCTCCCCGCTCCCCGTTCGCCGTTACCGTGCATGCTCCCCGCCGCCGCCGCCGCCGTTCATGCTAGCGGACGAAGCTAGCGCCGGAGCTAGTTGGCGAAATAACGCAAACCTGCGTGTTTAACGTCAACCGGCGTGGACAAATATCGGCGCCAAAAGAGAGAAAGAAAGTTATAATCTACATCTACGGTCTAACTGGAGTCAGGAACAACCATGGCGGCGCTTAGTTTCGTTTTCCAGGAAGCCTCACTCATCCCCGAGAGGGTCAGAAAGTGAAAGTAGTCCAGTCAACTTTTAGCTCGCAGCTAGCAGCCTAGCAACCTAGCAGCCTAGCAACACACCCCCTTTTTTTTTTTTTTCTTTTTTTTTTT
>CM049389.1:19673113-19685613 GCA_026937815.1 Etheostoma perlongum | reverse complement strand
ATTATGGGAACACCTGCACCTCTCAACCCGCAGGAGCTTTTTGAACAGGCAACAATCAGGCCGGCTAAGACCATCCTGTCTGATAACTCTCATGTTTTGTTTTCACAGTTTGAGCTGTTGAATTCAGGAAAGAGGTACAGGGTTCCTTTGTGTAAATATAACAGATATAAGCACTCATTTGTCCCTATTGCAGTAAAGCTCATTAATGAACAGAGATGAATGTATGACTATGATTATTTTAATGTATATCTGTGACTGTGATGGATGAATGAAATTGGTTTTGTTTTGAAGTATGGCTTTTATCTTATTTAGTATAAGACATCTATGCAATTTGCACAGGCCCTCGAGTAGCCCATATATGTTTGCTGTATGTTGTCCTTTAATTGTTTTTAACCCTGTGCTTGTCGTTATGTCTGTAACTTTTGCAGCTAAGTAAGTTGCTCAGTGTCCAAAGAAAATTTCTCCTTAGGGAGACCAATAAAAAGTACTTTGACTTTGACTTTGACTTTGACTTTGATGTATGGGTACAGGGTACAGGGTGTAGATGTATGGGTACAGGGTACAGGGTGTAGGTACAGGGTGTGGATGTATGGGTACAGGGTGTAGATGTATGGGTACAGGGTGTGAGATGTATGGGTACAGGGTGTAGATGTATGGGTAGGGTGGGTGTAGGTACAGGGTGTGGATGTATGGGGTGTGGAGGGGGTGTAGATGTATGGGTACAGGGTACAGGGTGTAGATGTATGGGTACAGGGTGTAGATGTATGGGTACAGGGTGTGGATGTATGGGTACAGGGTATAGATGTATGGGTACAGGGTACAGGGTGTAGATGTATGGGTACAGGGTGTAGATGTATGGGTACAGGGTAGAGGGTATAGGGTGTAGATGTATGGGTACAGGGTGTAGGTACAGGGTGTAGGTACAGGGTGTGGATGTATGGGTACAGGGTGTGGATGTATGGGTACAGGGTGTAGATGTATGGGTACAGGGTGTAGATGTATGGGTACAGGGTGTAGATGTATGGGTACAAGGTACAGGGTGTAGATGTATGGGTACAGGGTACAGGGTGTAGATGTATGGGTACAGGGTGTAGATGTATGGGTACAGGGTGTAGATGTATGGGTACAGGGTGTAGATGTATGGGTACAGGGTACAGGGTGTAGATGTATGGGTACAGGGTGTAGATGTATGGGTACAGGGTACAGGGTGTAGATGTATGGGTACAGGGTGTAGATGTATGGGTACAGGGTGTAGATGTATGGGTACAGGGTGTGGATGTATGGGTACAGGGTACAGGGTGTAGATGTATGGGTACAGGGTGTAGATGTATGGGTACAGGGTGTAGATGTATGGGTACAGGGTGTAGATGTATGGGTACAGGGTACAGGGTGTAGATGTATGGGTTGTAGATGTATGGGTACAGGGTACAGGTAGGGGTGTAGATGTATGGGTACAGGGTGTAGATGTATGGGTACAGGGTGTAGATGTATGTACCTATCTATCTATTTAAGCTAGCCTAGTGGTGGGTGCATGGAGATGAGAAGGGTGTGCATGGACTTGTCTAACTCTGGGGGATTCGGTGAATAAGTCGGCGTGTTCCTTTAAATATTTAACTTTATTGATCTTCTACAGAAAGGAAAAGCAGTAAAAAGATGTGATTTTATTAAACTTTTATTTGTTGTAATGTGCAAATTGTATTCTGTTTTTACAAAGCTTTTATGAATTCACCCTCTCAGTGCGACTTCAGTCAGCCAGGAATGGAGATCTAACTGTAGGCTAATAATAATAATAATAATAATTAATAATAATATTAATAATAACACTATATATATGTCACAGTTCAAATCAAGCAATATTAAATACAAAAAAATTATAAACACAATCAGAGAGTTTGTGTTGATCTGTTTGTGTTAATGTTGTTGAATACGTGTCTAGGAAAACTGTAAATAAAATATGGAAACAATAATAAATAATAACCTGTTGTTTTCTTTCTACAACATGGTATTTTAACCCTTTGGTTGGCTCCCGGTAGACTGGGAACTTTTGGTTTTATGGGGGGTCAAAATATTAAATAAAAACTTGTTTTTCTCGACACTTTTGGTCCTTTTCCCCAACGTTTTATTTTCCAAGTCTTTTGTCACTTTTTACGATTTTTGCAGATTTTTTTGCGTTATTGTTTTTTTTCAACGCTCTTTTTTCTTCTTTTTCTTGAAAAGCAATTTCCGACATGACATCATGAAGTCGCGTAAACGCACACGCCGACTTTCTCAATCCTCCTGTTGTCCTCGGGTCAAATCTGACCCCTTTAAAAAACGTCTATATCTGAAATATGAGTTTCTTTTTAACCAAATTACCACAAAAAATGGACTTTGAAAATACAACTGATGACTTTCATTCCTCTGATCTTAACCCTCGTTACCCCCAAAAATCAACACTTTTGTTGAGGCTTTTTATTTTTTTTTTACTTTTTCTAATGTTTTTGTCCCTTATTTCATCACTTTGGATGCTTTTGTTCGATGTTTGTCACACTTTAGTTTTACAGTTATTTCTAGAATTTATGGTCAATAAACCTCATTTATAGGAAATTATACCTAATGTTTGAGTTACAAAAGCAGAAATTAGGAATTATTGAGACTAAAATTAAAGGAATGGATGTTGATGATAATCACAGACTGGAATATGTCAACTTTTACTCAATACTATTTCAAAAACACTTCCATTTGTTTTACAATGCTATAAAATTGAATAAGACGCCCCAAAATTAATGAAAGTAGAGATTTGTACTTGGCAAAGAGCGTTGGGTGGAATCAGTCATGTTATTTTGGGGAATTAAAAAGAACATTGATATAGGACAACGGGTCACTTTGACCCCAGAGGACAACACAGAGTTCTCTATTAGTCAAAATAATTAATAATTTCTGCTTTTTTAACTCAAATATTAGGTCTAATTCTATATAAATGAGGGTTATTCAGCATGAATTCCAAAAGGAAGTGTAAAACTAGATCAGGCTGCGATTTCATGGATCCGTCCGTGTATTTAGTTTTGGACAATTTGGTTGAAAGAAACTAATATTTCTGATATAGATATGTGAAATGGGTAAGATTTGACCCGAGGACAACCGGAAACATGTAAATGATATAAATCCATGTTGATATATGGATTGGTAACCCGTGTGCGTCTTTCCCTCAACATGCAACACTTTTGTTGTCCCTATCTCAATGTTTTGTTGCTTTTCCCCCAAAAATAATGTTTTTATTTATTTATTTTTAAAATTTGTATTTAGACCGAGTCCAAAGAGGTTTGAGTCCGAGTCAAGACCGAGTCCAGGACAGAATAAAGGTCTTATGCATGACAGTATCAAGACAATCATTTTGGGTTTCACTTTCCCTCCAATATTATTATCAACATAATAAAGACACCTGGACTCGGTCCAGACCAGAAGCCATATTGGGCAAGACCAGTGGCCGAGACCGAGACAAGTCCAAGTCCAAATACTAGCGAGTCCGAGACAAGTCCGAGACCAAGTACTAGCGAGTCCGAGACAAGTCCGAGACCTTAGAAAAACGGACTTGAGTCCAGACTCGAGTCCAAGACCGGGCTCGAGGACTACGGCCCTGCCATTCATACTCGCTACGGTGTAAATTCACACGCAATCGCAAAGTAATGTAAGTCAATGGAGGCCAAAAAGCGAGTACGCGTCTTCATAACACGACAATAACGGCGTACAAATTGGCGTGTCATACATACGCCGTTTCATGAGATCGGTCTGTGGTGGGAAGGACTAAGACGCAAGGAAAGGAGGCAAGTGGAGGAGTCAAGGAGGCAATTCAAGCGACACGAGAAGGAAATTTGTGACTAAACGTACTGAAAGGTTTTTGCTGCCCTCTACAGGACAGGAGGAGCAACTATTGAAATTGGGCGCACAAATTAGTTATTTTTTCATAATATAATGAAATAACACTTATTAAAATGTTGTTGTTGTACACTACGTTTAACGAAGTGTCTGACCCGCCCCTGAGGAACAGGAAGTGACATCACGCTCTGCGTTTTCAGGAAAACAACCCCGGACCGAAGCTGCAGAGCGGGTGATTTTCGGTGTAAATATTCTAAAAAATGACTTCTTTTTTTTTTTTGTCTCAGCAAAACGACATTAAGTGCAACTTTAAATTAAGACATTTTTAGACTCTTAAAGAGCCTCGTGTTGTTATGTGTAAACACAAATACATTATCAATATACAACACAAATATTAGAAATATATCCTCACTGTCCTCCAGAAACCTCGAACCCTCAAAAATCCTCAGAGACCCCCGTGTGTTGATTTTAAATAACTCAACGTGAAACTGATTCGATTATCATCAACTTTGATTAGTGATTAATCAATCGTGAACACAAAATCAGTAGTTCCAGTTTCACAAATGTGAACATTTGCTGGTTTTTGGAGATGCTTTTATATAGACCTTAGTGGTCCCTAATACTGTATCTGAAGTCTCTTTATATAGACCTTAGTGGTCCCCTAATACTGTATCTGAAGTCTCTTTTATATAGACCTTAGTGGTCCCCTAATACTGTATCTGAAGTCTCTTTTATATAGACCTTAGTGGTCCCTAATACTGTATCTGAAGTCTCTTTTATATAGACCTTAGTGGTCCCTAATACTGGATCTGAAGTCTCTTTTATATAGACCTTAGTGGTCCCTAATACTGTATCTGAAGTCTCTTTTATATAGACCTTAGTGGTCCCTAATACTGGATCTGAAGTCTCTTTAATAAAGAATTTACAGTAACTTGCTGCCAATTGTTGACAGTAAGTTACTGTAAATTACGTTAAATTTCTCTCTCTCTCTCTCTCTCTCTCTCTTGGATGGATCAACATGAAATTTAGTTCAGGCGTTCATGCTTCCCAGAGGATGAATCCTAAAGACTTTAGTGATGATCTGACTTTTCCTCTCATTTGGGGTTTTAAGTGAAATCATCTCACCCTCCCGGCTGATCTTCCGAGTAATTTTCTGCACAATAAAAACGACATAATCCACAGCCGGTCTTTACAGGGAAGTGTTAACACGCGTGACGGGAGGATTCTTTTAAGTGCAGGGTTTCTGAAGGACAAGAGAGACAGGCAATAGATATGTCACACAGTTAAATAGCTAAGGGTTCGGGGATTATATGACGGGCAGGCAGGAATGCAGCGAAAATCACGAGCATGATGCAAAAAAGTTGAATAAATTCAAAACGTTCCATATCTTTGTGTTTCAGTGCATTGGGCATAACAGGAGCTGATTGACATTCTCATACATAGTGCGGAGGGACAGTACCTCGGATACTTTACAGAGCTTTACATCCATCACTTTAAAAGTCCAGAGGATGGAGAGAAGAGGGAGGGGAGGAGAGGAGAGGAGAGAAGAAACAAGGCAAAAGGGAGAGAAGAGGAAAGGGGCACAGAGGAAAGAAGGAGAGAGGAGGAAATGAACAATGAGAGGAGAGGAGAGGAGAGGAGGAACAGGGAGGAGAGGAGAGAACAGGGGGGAGAGGAGAGGAGGAACAGGGAGGAGAGGAGAGAACAGGGGGGAGAGGAGAGAACAGGGGGGAGAGGAGAGAACAGGGAGGAGAGGAGAGGAAGAACAGGGAGGAGAGGAGAGAACAGGGGGGAGAGGAGAGGAGGAACAGGGAGGAGAGGAGAGAACAGGGGGGAGAGGAGAGGAGAGGCGGGAAGAAGAGGAGACAAGTAGAGAGAAGAAACAATGAAAAAGGAGAGGAGGAGAGAAAATACAGAAGGAGAGAAAAAACAAAAAAAGGAGAAGATAGAAGAGGAGAAAACAAGAAGGGAGAGAAAAGGAGAAGGGGAAAGAGGAAAGGAGGAGAGAGGAGGAAATGAGAGGTGAGGAAAGGAAAAGAAATAAGGAGACTCAAGAAGAACAGAGCTGAGGAACAGAGGAGATGAAACAAGGAAAAGGGAGGAGAGGAGAGAAAGAGAGAGAGCAAAGGGGAGAAAAAAGAGGAGAGGACACAAGGAAAAAAGACGAGAGAAAAGGATGGTAAGGAAGAGGAGACAATGAGAAGAGAGAGGAAACCAGGAAAGGGAGAGGAAAGAGGGAGGGAGGAAAGAAGGAGAGAGGAGGCAAGCAGAGGAGAGAAGGAGAGAGGAGACAAGCAGAGGAGAGAACGAGAGAGGAGACAAGCAGAGGAGAGAACGAGAGAGGAGACAAGCAGAGGAGAGAAGGAGAGAGGAAACAAGCAGAGGAGAGAACGAGAGAGGAGGCAAGCAGAGGAGAGAACGCAAGAAAAGGAAATGAGAATGAGGAGAGGAGAAGAAAAGAAAAGAGGAATCAAAAAGAATAGAGGAGAAAGGAAGGAAGGAGGAGGGAAGAGCAGGAGAGGAGAGGATGAGAGAGGAAGAGAGGAAAGGGAGAGGAGACGAGAGAGGGAGGAAAGAAGGAGAGAGGAGACAAGCACACACACACACACACACACACACACACACACACACACACACACACACACACACACACACACACACACACACACACACACACACAGAAGGGGAGAGAATGCTTTTAAGGAGTTGTGAGACCGAGGTAACCGAGGAAGGAGTGTTTGGTCGAGGAAGAGGAGGATGAAGAAGAAGAAGAAGGAGAAGAAGAAGGAGAGCGAGGCTTCAGAGAGAGGAGCGTGGTGATGGGGAGGAGAGGAGACAGATCCCTCCATCCGGCCCGGTCAGAGAGCGAGGGATGAGGCCGAGAGGAAGAAGAGGAAGAGGAGGAGGAGGAGTGTGTGTTTGCCGCCGTGTGCAGCCGCTGAACCTGTGTGTCCGAGCGCTGATTGTCTCCGTGCACGTGCGCGCGGTGCGTGTGCACGTCGCCGGGGTGTTTGACCTTGCAGTGGAGGCGCAGACTGTCCCGCCGCTTGGCGCTGTACGGGCACAGCGTGCACGTGAACGGGCGCTCCCCCGTGTGCACGCGCACGTGCTCCACCAGCTTGTTGGCTGTCCGCGTCAGGTGACCGCACCGGTCGCACCGGTACTGGTTGCCTTGGCGATGACCCTGGAAGTGTGCCAGCAGCTCCTGTTGCCCTGGAAACGACCTCTGGCAGATGCGGCAGCGGTGCTCGGAGGTGCTGTGCTCCGGCTGGGTTGCCACGGCAACCAACGGGGCGCCGCTGGAGGCGGCAGTGGTGCCGGCGGCGGGAGGGGTGACGGGGCATCTGGGAGTCAGGAGGGGAGAGGAAGGGTTAATGACACGCACACACACACACACACACACACACACACACACACACACACACACACAGCCACACATCCACACACACACACACACACACACACACACAGACACACACACACACACGCACACACACACACAGACACACACACACAGAAATACAAACACAGAAACAGACACACACACACAGCCACACATCCACACAAACACATGCACAGACATGCGTGCACACACACACACACATGCACACAAACACACGCACAGACATGCGCGCGCACACACACACACACACACACACACACACAAACACAGAAACAGACACACAAAAACAGACACACAAAAACACACACACAAAAACACACACAAACACACACACAGAAACAGACACACACACACAGCCGCACACACACACACAAACACACACACCCAGCCCCACACACACACACACACACACACACACACACACCCAGCCCACCTCATCTCTCCGTCTGCTCCCGTGTTCCCGTGCATGTGCGTGTTGGCGTGAGCCCTCATCTCTGCCTCCTGATTGGTCGAGTGGTCGCACACGCAGCAGTGCAGCGAGAAGGAGCCGTGCTCCCATTGGCGGTGCTCTGTCATGTGACTCTGGAAAAGGGCGGGCCCGTCGGTCTCGAAGCCGCACACGTGACACCTGGAGGACAGGTAGCAAAGATACCGATACTTTTTAATAATTTAGGCAGCAGCGATTGGTTAGTTTCTCTCTGACAGAACTGATTGGTTAGTTTCTCTCTGACAGACCTGATTGGTTAGTTTCTCTCTGACAGACCTGATTGGTTAGTTTCTCTCTGACAGACCTGATTGGTTAGTTTCTCTCTGACAGACCTGATTGGTTAGTTTCTCTCTGACAGACCTGATTGGTTAGTCTCTACTGACAGACCTGATTGGTTAGTCTCTACTGACAGACCTGATTGGTTAGTCTCTACTGACAGACCTGATTGGTTAGTTTCTCTCTGACAGAACTGATTGGTTAGTTTCTCTCTGACAGAACTGATTGGTTAGTTTCTCTCTGACAGACCTGATTGGTTAGTTTCTCTCTGACAGACCTGATTGGTTAGTTTCTCTCTAACAGACTGCTAGCTTAGCTACAAGTTAGCATCAAACACAACAAAGGCTGTCAGGTGAATGGTGTTTTGAGCTAACGTTAGCATAGCATCAACCATAGATAGCTACAACGTGTCTGGAATGATTTCTATCATCTGTTATTGTTTCTGATGAGAAAACTTTATTATTTCATGGATTTCACAAATTTCAGTATGACAGTTATGTCGTAAACCGTTTAAATCTGGGCATGCACGACTCACATCAGGTAGTGACACCTCCACAAACCGCTGCCTAAAAGGTCAGAGGTCAGGGAACCCAGGAAGTCATTCAGTGTTTGTGTTACCTGTAAAAGTAAGAGCAACCTGTGGTTTGATCTCTGCTGAGGCTGGTTATGGTTTCTGCAAGAAAAGAAAGAAAGAAAGAAAGAAAGAAAGAAAGAAAGAAAGAAAGAAAGAGTTTAATATATTGCTCAGCGATTCATGAAAATATCTTCTGAGCACTTCAAAGATCTAAAAAGTTAAAAACAATGTTTCTAGATAAAAAGTCCTAATATATTTGGGTGTGCATACGTGTGTGTGTGTGTGCGTACGTGTGTGTTCGTGTGTGTATAGGTGTCCGTACGTGTGTGTGTGTGTCGTGTGTGTGTGTGTGTTTGTGCGTACGTGTGTGTTAGTGTGTGTGTGTGCATGCATGTGTGTGTGTGTGTGTGTGTGCGTACGTGTGTTCGTGTGTGTGCGTACGTGTGTGTTAGTTTGTGTGTGTGCATGCATGTGTGTGTGCGTACGTGTGTGTTTGTGTGTGTGAGCATGCATGTGTGTGTGCATGTGTGTGTGCGTACGTGTGTGTGTGTATTACCATGTGAAGGTTCCTGGGTGCTCAAAAGAGGCGAGGAGCGGAGTGGGTCCACATTCACCTTCAGAACAGGACTGTAGACAAGAGAAACACACACACACACACACACACACACACACACACACACACGCCGTGTCAAGACAAAGCAGGTCAGAGGTCAAAGTCGACGACAGGAAGTGTAATGTTACCTGCTTCTGACGGTCGGACTCGTCCTGTTGGATTTACTGACTCTCTCTGCAGGAAGACAGAGAACAGGTCACATGTTTATGAGGAAAAAAAAGGGATTTTAGCTTTTATTTTGATAGCGGACATCTTGACAAGTGACAGGAAATGAAGGGCGATAAATCTTTTCGCTCCTGAAAAGAGAGAGAGAGAGAGAGAGAGAGAGAGAGAGAGAGAGGGAGAGAGAGAGAGAGAGAGAGAGAGAGAGAGAGGAGAAAGAGAGGGAGGGAGAGAGGGAGGAGAGAGTGGGAGAGAGAGAGAGGGAGAGAGAGGGAGAGATATATATATAGAGAGAGAGAGAGAGAGAGAGAGAGAGAGAGAGAGAGAGAAGGGAGAGGGAGAGAGGGAGAGAGAGAGATGTGAAGACAACACAAGCGTTAAATATCACTTTATCGGACATTATAAATAATGATACCAAAGGTTTGGTAAATGCCTAATATCGGCCGATATGTGGGTCTAGCTTTAATAATCGGGCCACAAAGACGGATATTTCTTCTCAAATCTCTCGTGATAACACACCTACTAGGGATGAGCGAGTACAGCACTATCTCTATCTGTATCTGTATCTCTATCTGTATCTCTATCTCTATCTGTATCTGTATCTCTATCTCTATCTGTATCTGTATCTCTATCTGTATCTGTATCTGTATCTGTATCTCTATCTCTATCTGTATCTCTATCTCTATCTGTATCTCTATCTGTATCTGTATCTCTATCTGTATCTGTATCTCTATCTCTATCTGTATCTCTATCTCTATCTGTATCTCTATCTGTATCTCTATCTGTATCTCTATCTCTATCTGTATCTGTATCTCTATCTCTATCTCTATCTCTATCTCTATCTGTATCTCTATCTGTATCTCTATCTCTATCTGTATCTGTTTACCACATGAAGTATCTGTATCTGTTTACCACATGAAGTATCTGTATCTGTATCTGTATCTGTTTACCACATGAAGTATCTGTATCTGTTTACCACATGAAGTATCTGTATCTGTTTACCACATGAAGTATCTGTATCTGTTTACCACATGAAGTATCTGTATCTGTATCTGTTTACCACATGAAGTATCTGTATCTGTTTACCACATGAAGTATCTGTATCTGTTTACCACATGAAGTATCTGTATCTGTTTACCACATGAAGTATCTGTATCTGTATCTGTTTACCACATGAAGTATCTGTATCTGTTTACCACATGAAGTATCTGTATCTGTTTACCACATGAAGTATCTGTATCTGTATCTGTTTACCACATGAAGTATCTGTATCTGTTTACCACATGAAGTATCTGTATCTGTTTACCACATGAAGTATCTGTATCTGTTTACCACATGAAGTATCTGTATCTGTATCTGTTTACCACATGAAGTATCTGTATCTGTTTACCACATGAAGTATCTGTATCTGTTTACCACATGAAGTATCTGTATCTGTATCTGTTTACCACATGAAGTATCTGTATCTGTATCTGTTTACCACATGAAGTATCTGTATCTGTATCTCTATCTGTTTACCACATGAAGTATCTGTATCTGTATCTGTTTACCACATGAAGTATCTGTATCTGTATCTGTTTACCACATGAAGTATCTGTATCTGTTTACCACATGAAGTATCTGTATCTGTTTACCACATGAAGTATCTGTATCTGTTTACCACATGAATTACCTGTATCTGTATCTGTACTCGAACTGGGCGGGGCCTAACCCGGAAGTGGGTTGGGTTGTCTTGAAATGGGCGGGGCTTTAACCGGTATGTTATTTTAAGCATCCAATTGATATGAGTTGATCAGAAATTGTTGTATTTATTGCTGATTAGAAAACTATTTACATGACAGCACCGAGCTTCAGATCAATGGTGTTGTCATGGTAACAAACAAACTACATACAGAACAAGTTTTGCAACGATGGATACAACACATGCGGTGGAAATTATGAAGTAAAATGTAATGAACAAGAGTTTCATACTCAATATAACTTTCTTTCTTTAACTTTTAATTTTTTTATGATCAGTGTGATTTTTTTTTTATTTCCACACCAGGTAAGTGTGAGTGTGTGTGTGAGTAAGAGAGAGAGACAGAGAGAGGGGGGAGATATTGACTCGTATTACTCGTATAATACTTGTACTCGGCAGAAGTGCTTTATCCGTACCGGATACTCGTTTCAGCCGAGTACTCGACTCATCCCTAATACCCCCCCCCAGAGCTCCAGAACCAGCGGTGTGAGAACGAGTGTGTGTGTTACCTGAGAGCTGGTGCAGCAGCGTGGACGCCAGGTTCACCGACATGTCCTGCCACAGCACGGCTCTGAGGCACTGGTCGGCCATCTTGGCTCCGGAGGTTAACTGGTCCTCCATCTTGGCTCCTGAAGGAAACTGGTCCTCCATCTTGACTCTGGAGGTTAACTGGTCCTCCATCTTGGCTCCTGAAGGAAACTGGTCCTCCATCTTGGCTCCTGAAGGAAACTGGTCCTCCATCTTGGCTCCAGAGAGAAACTTGTTGCTCATCATCTTGGTGGCAGAGAAAGGCCGCTCTGCAATTTTTGCTTTAAAGAGAAGCTGGTCGTCCATCTTGGCTCCAGATAGAAGCTGGTCCGCCATATTGGTTCCACAGACGCCATGATCATCCATTTTCACTCTGAACTGAAACTTGTTGTTAGCGGAGACGGCGCCGTCTGCGCCCGTTGAGCCCCACATGCAGCCTCCGTTGTAAAATCTGTCTTCTATTTTAAAGCCATGAAGACACTGGTCAGCCATTTTGGCTCCAGGGTGCGGTGGCTCTGCCACCCTGTTGCCACGGAGACCCTCTTCTTCGGTTTTAATGCTGAAGAGACGGTGGCTCGCCATCTCCGGGGACGCTGGCGTCATCTCTTTAGGGATTCGTCGGTCGTGGACGAGGTCAGGGGCAACCAATGCGTCGACTTCCATCGGCTCTTCTTCCTCTTTGACCCTCACGGCGTGGCTGCTCACTTCCTGCCGCTCTGTGATTGGTGGGAAAACAGTGTGTTTATTCAGCTGCTATCGGACATGTTATATAAATACAAAATGGGCACTCATTCAGATAATAAGTGCAGAAAAGCAGATAGATGCCTGACAATGGTCTAGTGCCGAAATGTAGCCTGTTATTAA
>CM049389.1:19643113-19668113 GCA_026937815.1 Etheostoma perlongum | reverse complement strand
ATAAATAAATCAGTAAAATTAAAATATAAAAATAAATAAAAATATTTTTATATTATATATAAAAATATATTAGGACAGTAAAATATATAAAAATAAATAAATCAGTAAAATTAAAATATTTTAATATAAAAATAAATAAAATATTTGTATATTTGTATATATATAAACATATATATATATATTAGGACAATAAAATATATAAATATATAAAAAATAAATAAATCAGTAAAATTAAAATATTGAAATATAAAAATAAATAAAATACTTTTTTTACATGAAAATAAAATAAGATATGCTTCACAAAAATCAAAAAGACAATATGTATAATACAAATTAATTAGTAATGAAATTGTTTATCAAAAAAAAAACTTAAACTGTATCTACCTTAAAAAAATTTAAAAAAAAAAGAAAACACAGGAAAAATATCTAGTAACTTTACTAAAAATATCTAAATAGAAATATAGGCCTAATAATAATAGAAAAATAATTAAATTAAATGTAACCAACAGCCTGTTCACCGCCTCGTCGACCCCGTTTCTTTCAGCCTCCTGTCTCCGTCTCTAGGCGACACCGCATCCGCGAGGGGAACCGAAATGACCGGGCACCAGTTTCTCCACAACCCCCCTCCCCTCGGTGCCGTTCGCTCGGTGTCACCCTCCCGCCCCCGCCCCCACACGGAGCCCCGCTGTTCGGTAGTTATCCGTCCTTCCTCCCGCAACATGGCTGTGTGGGACGGCGGAGGGATCTAACGTACCCTTTAACCGCCAATTTAGACATTTTTTACGTATTTTCCCAGTTACTAGGAACGAGGGCAGGTGTCAAGAGCCTGGTTACCATCACCCCCCCTACACCTCCTCCTTCTCCTCTTCCCGCCCCCTCTTCTCCTCCTTTCCCCCCCCATCCATCGCGCTCTCCTGCAACATGGCTGAACAGTAACCCGACCTCACAAGACCTCAAAAGTCATTTTCACGGGTCAGCTAGCATCGATGAACCGGCCATTGCTACACCCGCTCGCCCCGGGACCGGCACCCGCACAGCCCCTCTGTCCCTCCGTGACTTACCGGTACCGGCAGGGCAGGTGGCGGCGGCGGCGGCGGCGGCGGCGGAGGTGGTGCAGTCCGGGGCATAGCCTATATATAGACTATAGATTTCTTCCATGTCGAATTCCCTCGATCTTTTCTTCTTCTTTCGTCCCCTTCTCACTCGGTTTCTCTCTCGCTTTTTTAACGGTTTAGATGAAAACGGTGAGGGAATGATCCGGGTTCTTTCTCCCCGAGCCCGAGGATGACGGGTCGGTCACCGAGCAGGGCAGATGGAGGTTTCCTCCTCCCCTCTTCTCTCTCTCTCTCTCTCTCTCTCTCTCTCTCTCTCTCTGAGAGATGCAGTGTGTGTGTGTGTGTGTCCACGCGCCAGATCATAGCACAAGGGCAGGACACGCGTGAACTCATGCACACGCGCCCATGCACGCGCCCATACCAGCACACATCCAACTTTATATGTCATACAAATAATGACACAGATAACACAGATATATATATATATATATATATATATATATATATATATATATATATATATATATATATAAACTTTAATATTAACGGCCTATGGAGACACGCTCCAAACCACTGACTGTAAATATGAAGGGACAGACATCTGCAGGGGGGACTCCTTAAACCTGCTTTCTATCTGAAGGGGGACAAACCTGCTTTCATCTGGTCTCCAGCAGGGGAGACTCCTTAAACCTGCTTTCTATCTGGTCTCCAGCAGGGGGACTCCTTAAACCTGCTTTCTATCTGGTCTCCAGCAGGGGGAGACTCCTTAAACCTGCTTTCTATCTGGTCTCCAGCAGGGGAGACTCCTTAAACCTGCTTTCTATCTGGTCTCCAGCAGGGGGGACTCCTTAAACCTGCTTTCTATCTGGTCTCCAGCAGGGGGAGACTCCTTAAACCTGCTTTCTTGCAAAGCTTGCATTTTTTTTTTTTTAACGGAAGACCATTGAACAAAGTGACTAAAATGTCCAAAAAAAGCTTCAAAAACGTGGAGGAAAAACCCACAAAAACGTCAAAAGGCGCTAAATAAAAAATTGACAAAAACATCAGGGGGAAAAAGCAACAAAGGTTTGGAAAAAGACGACAAAAACGTTGAAAAAAAAGGTTTTAATTTTGACCCATAAAAACAAAAAGTGAAAAAAGTGACAGTGGATTACATCAAGAGGCGTAAACTGAAGGTTTTGCCATGGCCTTCACAATCTCCTGACCTCAACATAATGTAAAATCTATGGATAGACCTTAAAGGAGCAGTGCGTGACTGACAGCCCAGAAATCTCAAACAAGAATTAAAGACTCTTGGCTACAAGAAGTGTTTCCGAGCTGTGATACTTGCCAAAGTATATGAATGTCTAGCCTGTTATTTGATGCCTTTTGGAGATTTTTTCATCTTTCTTGGCTTCTTTATGCACATTAATATACATTTTTACCTGGGGGACCCAAAATTTCGAACCCCACTGTATATGCTGAAGTGAAGATTTCTGGCTCAGAGTCTGAGAAGGAAACTCATTTTGAGAAAACAGTAAATATTCCTTTTATTTTTATTGGAAACCATTTTACAGACAGTCACATCCTCAGCATCTTGAATCATGAATACTGTGCAGTGCCTGTTGAAAATGTGCAGATTACTCGGCCTGATTGTAGAATTCATCAAAACCAAATTGTAACCAAACATGACTGACAGAAAGACCCCAAACCATTTAATATGTATACCCTACCCTGTATACCCTACTGACGCCCCTGTAAACCCTACCCTGTATACCCTGCTGACTGCCCTGTAAACCCTACCCTGTATACCCTACTGACTCCCCGATATACCCTACCCTGTATACCTTGCTGACTCCCCTGTAAACCCTACCCTGTATACCCTGCTGACTGCCCTGTATACCCTACCCTGTATACCCTGCTGACTGCCCTGTATACCCTACCCTGTATACCCTGCTGACTGCCCTGTATACCCTACCCTGTATACCCTGCTGACTGCCCTGTATACCCTACCCTGTATACCCTGCTGACTGCCCTGTATACCCTACCCTGTATACCCTGCTGACTGCCCTGTATACCCTACCCTGTATACCCTGCTGACTGCCCTGTATACCCTACCCTGTATACCCTGCTGACTGCCCCATATACCCTACCCTGTATACCCTGCTGACTGCCCTGTATACCCTGCTGACTGCCCTGTATACCCTACCCTGTATACCCTGCTGACTGCCCCACCCTGTATACCCTGCTGACTGCCCTGTATACCTGTATACCCTGCTGACTGCCCCATATACCCTACCCAGTATACCCTGCTGACTGCCCTGTATACCCTACCCTGTATACCCTGCTGACTGCCCCATATACCCTACCCTGTATACCCTGCTGACTGCCCTGTATACCCTACCCTGTATACCCTACTGACTCCCCTGAAGAAAGTTTGAGAGAGAGAGAAAGAGAGAGAGAGAGATTATCATTATGACACATTTTTAAAAATCCATAAAGTACATGAGCACGTCTACAAAGGTAAGATCATCAGAACAGAGAAGCTGGTTGACCCCCCCAGACCTGCTGGAATGAGGTCACCTGGTTGATCCCCCCTGACCTGCTGGAATGAGGTCACCTGGTTGACCCCCCCAGACCTGCTGGAATGAGGTCACCTGGTTGATCCCCCCTGACCTGCTGGAATGAGGTCACCTGGTTGACCCCCCCCAGACCTGCTGGAACGAGGTCACCTGGTTGACCCCCCCAGACCTGCTGGAACGAGATCACCTGGTTGACCCCCCAGACCTGCTGAAACGAGGTCACCTGGTTGACCCCCCCCAGACCTGCTGGAACGAGGTCACCTGGTTGACCCCCAGACCTGCTGGAACGAGGTCACCTGGTTGACCCCCCAGACCTGCTGGAACGAGATCACCTGGTTGACCCCCCAGACCTTCTGGAACAAGGTCACCTGGTTGACTCCCCCAGACCTGCTGGAACGAGATCACCTGGTTGACCCCCCAGACCTGCTGGAACGAGATCACCTGGTTGACCCCCCAGACCTTCTGGAACGAGATCACCTGGTTGACCCCCCTCACCTGGTTGACCCCCCCAGACTTGCTGGAATGAGATCACCTGGTTAACCCCCCAGACCTGCTGGAACAAGGTCACCTGGTTGACCCCCCCAGACCTGCTGGAACGAGATCACCTGGTTGACCCCCCAGACCTGCTGGAACGAGATCACCTGGTTGACCCCCCAGACCTTCTGGAACGAGATCACCTGGTTGACCCCCCAGACCTGCTGGAACGAGATCACCTGGTTGACCCCCCCTGACCCCCCAGACCTGCTGAAACAAGATCACCTGGTTCACCCCCCAGACCTGCTGGAACAAGGTCACCTGGGTCACCTGGGTCACCCCCCCCGGACAAAAATGTCTCAAAAAAAAAAATCAACAAAGAACTTTGGGAAAAGAGACAAAAGTGTCTTAAGGAGGATTTAACCTAAAATTGTGACCCAGAAAAACTAAATGTTGCATGGTCTACGGGAAGACAACACAATGGTTAAACACACACACACACACACACACACACACACACACACACACACACACACACACACACACACACACACACACACACACACACACACACACACACACACACACACTCTGGTTGTCACAACAAGTCAGAAGAACTCAGAGTTCCTGTTTAACAATGATGGAGAGACAAGAGAAAGGGCAAGAAAAGAAATAAGAGACATGGAGAGATCCTGGAGGGTTGTGGCTACAGCTGGTGTACATCCTGTTAGAGTGTTGTGTGTGTGTGTGTGTGTGTGTGTGTGTGTGTGTGTGTGTGTGTGTCTGACAGGGACACGGGGGTCTTAATCCCATAGAAATACCTCCACTAGAATAGAGTGGTCCGGTCTGGTGTAAGTCTGCAGGAGACGGGTAGAACACGTTGATGAAATCCACGAATGTGTGTGTGTGTGTGTGTGTGTGTGTGTGTGTGTGTGTGTGTGTGTGTGTGTGTGTGTTGTGTGTATCCGAGCTAGCAAGGCTCCATCCAACCTGTAAGTGGCCTGAAATACACTTGTGAGTTGGTGTGGCATCAATCTCATCAGGGCCTCACCCAGGATCAGATCTTCAGACCTTTCACACCGAGAGCCTCTCCGGAGTGATTCTCTACAAACTGAAGAAGAAGAAGAAGAAGAAGAAGAAGAAGAAGAAGAAGAAGAAGAAGAAGAAGACCTTCTAACGCCCTGAAGGTGAACTGGTGCACGAGGTGAGGATGCTGCTGCGACTCTCACTCATTCATGAATCACGCACACGCCTAACGTGTGACGAATATTAAGAAAACGAAGACTAACAAAACTCAAAAGGAAAGAAATCAGAATTAAAAGATTAAAAGACAAGATTATTTCATCAGTTCATAATCGATGAAAAACCAAAACATTATCCGGATAATTTTAATAATTCAATGTAATCTACGGCTGAAATCCAGGATCAAGTTCTCTTTCCTTTTCAAGTTCTCTTTTTCTTTTTAAGTTCTCTTTTTCTTTTTGTTGCTTTTTATGACATTTTTGTTGTTTTTTCAACGTTTTTGTTGCTTTTTTAAATGTTTTTGTTGCTTTTTCAACGTTTTTGTTGCTTTTTTAAATGTTTTTGTTGATTTTTTAAATGTGTTTGTTGCTTTTTTCAATGTTTTTGTTGCTTTTTTAAATGTGTTTGTTGATTTTTTAAATGTGTTTGTTGATTTTTTAAATGTGTTTGTTGCTTTTTTCAATGTTTTTGTTGCTTTTTTCAATGTTTTTGTTGCTTTTTTCAATGTTTTTGTTGCTTTTGTCAATGTTTTTGTTGTCTTTTTCAACAATTTTGTTGCTTTTTTCAATGTTTGTTGCCTTTTTCAACGTTTTGTTGTTTTTTTCAACATTTTTGTTGTTTTTTTCAACGTTTTTGTTGCTTTTTCTGACATTTTTGTTGCTTTTTTCAATGTTTTTGTTGCCTTTTTCAACATTTTTGTTGCTTTTTCTGACATTTGTTGTTTTTTTTTAAAATGTTTTTGTTGCTTTTTTCAATGTTTTTGTTGCTTTTTTCAATGTTTTTGTTGCCTTTTTCAACATTTTTGTTGCTTTTTCTGACATTTGTTGGTTTTTTTTTAATGTTTTTGTTGCTTTTTTAAAAGTTTTTGTTGCTTTTTCCAAAGTTTTCGTTGCTTTTTTCAAGGGTTTTTCTTCCTAAGTTTTTGGCCTTTTTCCGTAGTTTCTATCATGTTTTTGGACATTTGTTGCCTTTTCTCCTCTTTCTTTTGTTTTGGAAATGATGTTTTTGTCTCTTTTTTCAACCCATGCATTCATGTCCAGAGACCTCCCGCGAGATTTGGCAATCTCACCCCCCCCAAAGTTATGTAACAACTTAATTGTTTTGAGTGATTTTTTAGACCTTCTCTGATGTCATCGTGTTAAATATGAATATCTTCGTCTCTGCTCTGTGACGGTAAACTGAATGTCTTTGAGTTGTGGACGAGACGTTTGAGGACGTCGTCTTTTAGTGAACACCGATCCAGGTTTTTCACCATTTTCTGACATTTGTGACTGTGTTTTAAAGATTTAGGAATGGACTCAGGAGAGAAAGAAACAGAAGATAAAATAATCCTCTCGCAGGAGAAATGCATTTAGTATCAGAATGAGAAAATAAATTAGATAGGACGGGAAAAATGTGAACTTTAGAAATTCAATTAGATTAGGACGCAATGTCATTCAAAAATAAAAAAAAAAATACAAATATCAATTTCCAACCAGCCCACAATGTTCTCAAACCTTTAAATAAATCCTCTAATTTACCTTTGACCTTTGACCTTTGCAATAAACAAGCCGTTCTTTAATGTCTCCGACTTTCGTTTTGTGCTCTTTTTTTTCTTTTTTAAATAATAATAATAATAATAATAATAATAATAATAATAATAATAATAATGCATCCTTTATTAGTCCCACAAGGAGAAATTGCAATTTCCACTCTGTTGGTGTGTGTGTGTGTGTGTGGGGGGGCTGCCTTGCTCAAGAGCACCTTGGCAGTGCCCGGGAGGTGAACTGTATCTCTCCAGCTACCAGTCCACCTCCATACCTTGGTCCGTATGAGGATATGACACACACACACACACACACACACACACACACACACACACACACACACACACACACACACACACACACACACACACGACAGACAGACTCTCTCTGTTTTAAGTTTTACAAAAATTAAAAACATGACGTGTTTTGGAGGTATTTACGCTTCTGAGCTGAAAATGTCCCCGGATTTAGTCTGAGACATCTGGTCCCCTTAGTTAAAGATACCTCCATTGAGTCTATATGTGTGATATACGTGTGTGTCTCTCCCTCTGTGGTCGTGTGCAGAGATGCCGTCCGCCCTGCAGCGTCTCAGCGTGGTCGTGGTCCTACTGTCCCTGGCTCCGCCCGCCCTGGCGTTCTCCAGCGGTGCCAGTCCCGCCTCCTGTCGGGACATGACCCCCGTCCACATCCGCGCTCAACCCCAGGACCCTCGGGACAGCCACGTCACCCTGCGCACGTCCAGATCCTCGTACCTGCCTGGGCAGCTCATAACCGGTAATAACAACCATTTAACTCGCTGATTAAAAGGTGCAGTAGGCAAGTCTTATTATGTTTATATTTTACAGTCATAGTCAATATCTTATCATGATCTACTGCTCTGTTTTGCATTATCATTACACACAGTCTACCATAGTATCTCACTGGGTAAAATGTCATATCAATTAGATTTATTGACCATGAATTTAAAACCAAAACCTTGAAAAAAAAGTGACAAAAACGTTTGGAAAAAGTGCCAAAAGCATAAAAACTATAAAATGTTCCCTTTTGACCTGGATGGACAACCAGTTCACGGTCGAAGGGAAGACAACACAAGGGTTAACTATTAACTATTAACTCACCCAGTGGTTCCCAAACTTTTTCAGCTCAAGACCCAAAAGAGAAATTTGGTGTCTCCCCGGGACCCAAATTTACAAAAATACACCATGAATCATTGTAACATCTACATGTTTAAACTGTGGACAAAAGACGGAACAAACTATGAATTTAAATGCATGTGAAGTATATTTATTCCATTATAACGAAGCCTTCAGCGCTGCTCGGTTCCCTTTGAACGCCTGATAGATAACAGGGAGAATCATTAAAACCTGTTCCCGTTACATTAGTCTCACACGCTCGAGTAACACAAACACAACACCCACGTTACAAAAAACAACGTCAAATACGCACTCTGCTGCCTAATCCACATCAGTAACGAGCTCGCCAGACGGACAACAGCGGCTAACAACAACATGTTAGCTAGCTAGCATAGCAACGCCGTCACAAATTAACTGACACACAAAAATATGATTTAACATGCTAAATGTACACCAACAGACAACATGTAATGACTCCGCTGTCAAAACACTGATTCTTGAAGGATTCTTCTTTGCAAAGGAAACATTATTTGGACGTTCCCAATAATGTGAATGTTTTGTTTGAAGATGTGTGTCCAGTTTATTCATTTAAAAAAAAAAAAAAAAACCCCCACAGCATCTGAGCTGACCAGACCAGCTCATTCACACAAGATTAATATGCATTTTACTGCCAATTGGCGACCCAATAAAACGGGTCTGCGACCCATTTTGGGTCCCGACCCTAAGTTTGGGAAACATTGAACTCACCTAGCGCCCGCCAACACTCTGCACCATACCTGTGTCTGTAGTGACGGTCCGAAGCTCTCGGGACTTCATGGGCTTCCTGCTCCAGGCTCGCAGCACGGAGGGCCCCCGTGGCCCGGCTCCGGTCAGGTCTACGAGAGTGGGCCCGAGGCTGGTGGGTGGCTCCTGGACCCCCGTTCCCCCTGGCACCCACACCCTGCGCTGCGTCTCGGAGGGCGACACCCTGACACACTCCGACAAACAGCTGAAGAGAAACCTGTCGTTTGTGTGGAGGGCCCCTGATGCACCCATGGGAGACTTCAGGTTCTAGTAAGTATGAATAATAAGCTCCATCGTATCTTGTAGTTAAACATGAAAACCTGAACACTGATACGACGAGAAGGTGAATCATCGTCATAGCAACAACTCTCTGTACGTACAACTTTTCAGGCTTTTTTGTAGCTGGATATATCTTTTAGGTCTTAAAATATGAATGTCCCTGTTACATGATGTTCTTATTCAGTCAGTTTATAGGTTATTATGTTTATATTTTATAGTCATAGTCAATATTTTATCATGATCTACTGCACTGTTCACTTTTTCACTATACTTCATTACACACAGTCTACTGTAGTATCTCACCTTATCACGGGCATGGCACTTCTGAGGGATTTTTAATTTTTTTTTTTTTTCTTATGTATGTGTGTACATGTGTTTGTTGTGTTATGGTTGTCTTGCTACTGGATGCCTATCTATCTATCTAGTATCTATTCTAACTAGTATCTACTCTAACTAGTATCTAATCTAGTATCTACTCTATCTATATATCTAGTCTATCTATCTATCTAGTATCTATTCTATCTAGTATCTACTTTAACTAGTATCTACTTTATCTAGTATCTACTCTATCTAGTATCTACTCTATCTAGTATCTACTCTATCTAGTATCTACTCTATCTAGTATCTACTCTATCTAGTATCTACTCTATCTAGTATCTATCTATATATCTAGTATCTATCTACTCTATCTAGTATCTACTCTATCTAGTATCTACTCTAACTAGTATCTACTCTAACTAGTATCTATCTAATCTAGTATCTATATATCTATCTAGTATCTATCTAGTATCTATCTAGTATCTATCTAGTATCTACTCTATCTATATATCTAGTATCTATCTACTCTATCTAGTATCTACTCTATCTAGTATATCTATCTAGTATCTACTCTATCTATATATCTATCTAGTATCTATCTAGTATCTATCTAGTATCTATCTAGTATCTACTCTATCTATATATCTAGTATCTATCTAGTATCTATATCTAGTATCTATCTAGTATCTATCTAGTATCTATCTAGTATCTACTCTATCTAGTATCTACTCTATCTATCTATCTATCTATCTATATCTATCTATCTATCTATCTATCTATCTATCTATCTATCTATCTATCTAGTCGATCTATCTAGTATCTACTTTATCTATCTATCTATCTATCTATCTATCTATCTATCTATCTATCTATCTATCTATCTATCTATCTATATGCTACAGTTGCATTTCTAGTAGTGGTAAAAAGGCGTTAATGCCGTTTTAGTTCTCCGATTCACTGCTTTGTTCTAAAAACTACAATCAAGAAACAACAACAACCCCCCGTTCTCTTCTTTCTAGCTCGTTCGACCTAATGCCACGCTCGCGGGGCACTCGTCAAAGACTCTTCCATTTTGACTAGTTGCCGGTTTGTAGCTGGCTTCGCTATTGGCTGCTTAAACAGGTGACTAATGATGCTCTAAAACCAGCCGCTGAGTAGCTGCGACGCCATTGGCCGACTGAGTCGAGCCGAGACCGGCCGGTTCAGACCACCGCAGCGTTCAAAAATTGTTGATGAAAAAGTGTTGGTGAATGCACATAATATTCTAGTGTGAGTATTTGGATTGTCTTTGTCACTGCAGCATCACGGTGGTGCGGTCCTACTTTGTGTACTGGGCCGGTATAGAGTCCGCAGTGGTGCATGATGGGAGTCGCAGACCTTGGAGTGGGAATAACATCACAGGGGTGGATGGAGCCAATTCGATTTTTGCACTACAGGAAGATGGAGTTACTGCTCTGCCAGGTATGCAACATATACAATGCTGAATGTACATATTCTATAGGCTAAAGACTAACGTCTGTGGTCTGAAGTTTATAGAATTAGTCATAAGAGGCAAAACACAAATTAACCGTCCTGTTGTCATCTATGTTCAATGTTCAATGTGGCAAGTACAAATCTCTACTTTCATTAAATTTGGGGCGTTTTATTCAATTTTATAGCATTGTAAAACAAATGGAAGTGTTTTTGAAATAGTATTGAGTAAAAGTTGACATATTCCAGTCTGTGATTATCATCAACATCCATTCCTTTAATTTTAGTCTCAATAATTCCTAATTTCTGCTTTTCTAATTTTCTAAATTTTCTATAAATGAGGTTTATTGACCATAAATTCCAAAAAAAAACCTGTAAAACTAAAGTTAATAAGATAGTGTTACGTAGTGTAAACGTCAAAAAAAGTGACAAACAATGAAAAAGTGTCAAAATTGTTGAAAAAAATGGACAAAAACATAAGAAAAAGTTAAAAACATTGATAAAAAGCATTGATTTTTAATTTTCACGGGAAGACAACACGAGGGTTAAGCATCCTGCAAATGACTCTCTTTTGTTCTCTCTATCATCGTAACTAATGCTCTTCTCTCCCTCGTTGCCTCACAGCTCTCGGAGCTCACAGAGCATCAAATAAACAAAAAAGCAAGACCGACAGCCCTGCTGCTCGCCCCCTACACCCACACCCCCTAGGGCCCCTACACCCCCTAGGGCCCCTACCCCCTAGGGCCCCTACACCCCCTAGGGCCCCCTACACCCACAAGCAGTGGAACTGAAAGCTACAAATCTCAGGAAACCCTAACAGAAGTCACTGGTTCGGGTCCAAATGCTCCCAACGGCAGTGAGACTGAATATATCGAAACTTCAGGATCCCTTTCAGGTGCGACTGAAGAGGCAGGCACTGACATAGTGAGCTCTGTTACTCACACCGAGGACCTTAAGAGCTCTCTTCTACCCATGGCCTCTTCCTCCTCAGCAAATGCTAGAGAAGTGGAATCTACTTCCGCTCTGTTGCCAAACATCACGGTGCAAACCTCAACCAGTCCTCTCCTCCTGCTGCACTCCCTCGCTTCTTTTCCCCCTTTAAAGGATCGTGAGATTGAAAGAAACTTCCAGGATCCAAAACTGCCGGCCGTTCTTGAAACAAATGACACATTAAATCCTGAAACCACCACCACAGCTATACCTTCAACCAATAGCAGTTTCCACAATACAAATCCCCCAAGACCCACATCTCAGAATCCACAAGGACTGATGCAGGCCCAGAGTAGCTCATCACAGCCCTGGAGGAGTAGCCTAACCAAGTCCCAAATTGGTCTAATCAAGGATGAAATGGGTACCCAGACACCTTACCTAAAGCCTTTCCTCCGATCCCAACCGTCCTCACCCAAGCCTTTTCTTCAGGTTCAAACTTCTCCACCCAGACCTCTGCTCCAGTTCCATACAGGTACAAGTCAGACCTTTCCTTTCTCATCTTCATCTGAGCCCTTTTCAAAGATTCAAAGCTCTTCTCCAAACATCTTTCTCCCATCCAAAATTCCTACCCTTCAGTCCCACACAACGTCATCCCTCCAACCCATTCCTAACAAACTCATGAGTAGTTTACCCAAACCTCAGTCTGAAACCAGTCCATCTGGACCCAAAACTAGACCAAGGAAAACAAGTTCACCTGACCCTCAGCTTCAAACTGCATCTCCGAGCAGCCCTTCTCAACATGGACATTTGAGCAGTTTCCCCCAAGCCCTTCCCCAAACCATCCCAACTCAAACTCAGGGTCACACTACCTTCTTTGCCCCAATAGAGCAGTCCAGTTCTTACACACCACCCGAGCCTTTGAGCATCTCCCCCCAACCATTGACCCAGCCCCTTTCCCAAACTGGTGCTCCACAGGCACATAACGTAGTGTGGAAGCAAACTCAATCGTCAGTAACTCATCGATCCATCAACCCCCTGCCCTTCCCAACAAGGTCTTACCCAACCTTTACAATGGATGAGGGTGAAGAGGTCAAAGATCTCCAGTCTCAAACAAAGCTCAGAACCATGAGCCCAATCTTTGCGTCCAACCCCTCAACCAGCCCTTCTCCTTCGATGTCTACACTTCATTCTTCATCCATTTCTTCCAGCCACACTTTGTCTGCCTCTTCCCTTGGTCCCTCTACCACTCCTCTTTCATTCCTCCGGAGGTTTAACCCCGGTATTCATACAAAAATCTTTCACCCATGGCTCCTTGTCATCTTCTCCCTCTTCCTCCTCCACGAAGAACCAACCCAAAATAGCCCCACCCTTTTCTTCTCTACCATCTCCTTCCCCAATCTCCATTCCTCCTCATCTTCCATCTGTCCAACCTTCCTCTAAACCATCATCCCCAACCTCTTCTACCTCAAACTATCCATCACCAGCTCCCTTGTTTTTCTCCCTTCATCTACTTCTTCCACATCTCCTTTTACCTCCTCCCAATCCATCACAGGTTCAACTGTTCCTTTGCCCTCTTTTCCCACCTTCTCCCCAGCCCTCTCCTCCTCTTCCTCAATTGCCACATCAACCCCTTTCATAGATTCTCCCTCTTCCCGTGTACCTCCCTCATCCATATCTACACCTTCATCCTCCTCAAACTCGTCTTCCACCTCTTCTGCTTTGGTATCCTCCCAGTCTACCTCCCCTCACCCAGGACCCTCTCATGCTCCCTTTCGCTCCCTCTACAACCCTCTCACATCCACTCCTTCCCCTGTGCCTTCTCAACAACTCACCCGAGGTCAAACGTTGCCCATCCAGAACCACATCGCATCATCTAATCCTGAGCCCAACCTCGATTTACCAACACCGAGAACAGTGGTCCACCCAATACCTGAACCCCATCCTAATCTTGATCCAACTTTCAAACTAAATCTCGGCAACGAGTTGAAACCAAACCTTCCCAACAGAGATACTAAACCCAAACCAGCCTCCGATCCTTCTGCGACTCCAGACAAGGAAGGGAAGTATCCAGACATTATCCCCAGACACAGTGCCTGGGAGCTGGGCATGCTGCTGGGCGGCTCAGCGGGCTTGGGCATGGTGCTGGTGGTTGGAATAAGGTACGTGTACCGTCAGGCCTGTGGCAAACAGACTGAGGTGACACTGAACGACAGGGAGAGCGAGTATGGGAGAAGAGAGAGAGGGCTACTCCACGTCCAGGAGTGTGGAGACTTGGTCAGAGTCCGGAGAATCAGAGAGAACAGTTTCGTACTTCTGGCAGAGTACGATATACTGGCACCACCTGGAGACTAAAGGCTGCCTACATAAATACTAGGGGGAGGGGGGTCACCAGACGCCTCTCGATACGATATCATCACGATACTTATGCCACAATATGATATTATTGCGATTTGAAACATATTGCAATATTCTGCGATATATTACAATTTATAAACTTTGTCAACATCTGTTTTATCTAAAGAAACCAACACATATATAATAAATGATCGATACTTGGCGCCTGTGTATCGATACAGTATTGCGATACTATGCTGTATCGATATTCCCCCCCCCACCCCACCCCTAATAAATAGTCTTCGATACTATAACCTAAAATCAGAGATATTGTCAGGGCAGAAATAGTCATGCTGAGTAAGGTGCCCTTAGTAATTTTAGATTCAACTAAATTAGTGTAGCATTGTGTTACTAACTGAAAAATACAAATATACAAAGTTACCTTGAGTATTGGCAGCTAGTTAGCCTAGCAGCTAGTTAGCCTAGCGTGGCTTTCCAGCTGTATTTAGCCTAGCAGCTTTTCTAGTCTTAGCTACTCAAAAGCGTTTTACATCATACAATGTAAATTCACCATTATTTATTCATACAGGGCCGAGGTACCACCTGCTGATCAGATAAACATGCACACACATTCACACTCCAATGCGCAGCATCGGGGGCAACTCGGGGTTCAGTGTCTTGCCCAAGGACACTTCGACATGGGACTGCAGGGCCAGGGATTGAACCACCAACCTTCCGATTGGCAGGCAACCGCACTACCACTGAGCCACAGCCGCCCCAATTAGCTTCTAAGCCAAGCTAGCTAACAGCATTATAAAATCAAGAACATAGTCGTCATACATGAGTGAAACAAGGTTGTTTCCATGTACTTTTGCCCCAGTTGCATTGCTGCTTAATGACGTTGGTCAGTCTGTCTGTCGCTGTGATCCAGAGCAAGATATTTGACAGCTTCAGGCCAGATTGCCTTGTAATTTCCAGTGTTTATCCAAAGAGGAAACTTTTGTTTAGCGCCACAATCCGGTTAAAATGTCTCCTACAAAGTATTGGTGCCTGCAACTTGTCTCTTAAAATATTATTCATGATCCTTAAAGGAGAAAAAAATATGATGGGTATTCATCCATCCATCTTCATCCGCTTATCCGGTATTGGACGGGGGCAGCAGCTCCAGTAAGGGACCCCAAACTTCCCTTTCCAGAGCCACATTAACCAGCTCCTGGGGACTGGGGGAGATATAATCCTCCACCTAGTCCTGGGTCTTCCCTGGGCCTCCTCCCAGCTGGACGTCCCTCCACCTAGTCCTGGGTCCCTCTAGGCCAGGTTGGAGATATAATCTCTCCACCTCCCTCCACCCTAGTCCTGGGTCTTCCCTGAGGCCTCCTCCCAGCTGGACGTCCCTCCACCCTAGTCCTGGGTCTTCCCAGTCCTGGGTCCCTTCCCTTGTCCTGGGTCTTCCCGAGGCCTCCTCCCAGCTGGACATCCCTCCCGACCTCCTAATCCCTGGGTCTTCCCGAGGCCTCCCGAGGCCTCCTCCCCAGCTGGACGTCCCTCCACCTAGTCCTGGGTCTTCCCGAGGCCTCCTCCCAGCTGGGTCCCTCCAGCTGGGCCCCTCACCTTGTCCACCTCCTCCCCAGTCCTCCAGGTCTGGGTCTTCCAGAGGCCTCCTCCCAGCTGGACGTGCCTGGAACACCTCCCTAGGGAGGCGCCCAGGAGGCATCCTTACCAGATGCCCGAACCACCTCAACTGGCTCCTTTCGAATGATTGGTATTCATGATCTTTAAAGGAGGAATCATATATGATGGGTATTCATGATCCTTAAAAGGAGGAATCAGATATGATGGGTATTCATGATCTTTAAAAGGAGGAATCATATATGATGGGTATTCATGATCTTTAAAAGGAGGAATCAGATATGATGGGTATTCATGATCTTTAAAAGGAGGAATCAGATATGATGGGTATTCATGATCTTTAAAGGAGGAATCATATTTGATTTTACATCTAGCACTACCCACAGACTGAGTTTGGTGAAATCTACTGAGCACATTCATGCTCTCTGGGAGACAAACCCTTTCTACATTGGACTGAATAAGTCTTCGACTAGTGGCTCTCTTAGGCCAAATTATCTATTTTACACTTTTAGCAGCACCATCAATAATCTACATCAGATTATTAGCATGCAGATCATTTCACATCACTTTCACACTGCAGAGTGTAATCATTGCATCCACTAGGGACCATTTGCAGGTTTGGAGGAGTTTTTAATCTTGTTGTCCAAATATCTTGGGCTCAAGAAAATGTTCTTGGCTAAATGTTTCTCCCTCCCGAGATTTCTGCCTCCAACATGTTTAAAGAATAAAAACTTCAATCTGCTTCCTGGTACAAAGAAGGATATTTACAGACAATTTGTATGATTAGACATTGTATTTGTATGAATGCAGGATGTGCAAGCTGACCAATGGTCTGGTAATCACCAAGATTAAACTAATACTCCATCTATTTGTAAATTCTCATGTTGTAATACGGATGCACTTAATAATAAAGTATATTTTTAGTATTAAACATGGTTTATTTCTTGATTTTATCTCTTGCAGTGGGAGATTTATGGACAGCAGTGCTGACTGTTTAGTCATTTTAAAAACTTGGGACTGGTTGTGTGTTATAAGGCCTCTAGGCTTTGTTGGCAGGACTTTCACAGTCTTATTGTATTATTACTTCATCCAAACAAGGTGACAGAACAGCCATCTGTCCCAAAAAGATGGGTCAGAGAAATTAATGAGCAGCCAAAAATTCCCCAATTGATCAGACAACAAATACAAGAGTGTAGTCCATGTTTTCTGAATCTAAATTAGCCTCGAGAAGGAACACTGCCTTATTGTGATATAGAGGAGCATGCATTATACACAAGGGGAGTTAAAACTTTAAGAGGAAGTAAGAAAAACTAATCTCTGGAGATGCAATATATATATACTGTATATATACACATATTTTTTTTGCAGGAGTCTATGATGATTAAGCCAACAAATACGTGACCTATTAAACAGCACATAAATATAGCACAGCACATCTAAAAACACATTTAAAACTTCAAATCCACTACATATAATATTGATATAATTTTCAAAACTATACATACATATATTCGGGTGGCAGTCAGTCCGTAGGGAGATGGTCCCCGTGCGGACCAAAGTACGGAATTGTGGATTGGTAGCTGGAGAGATGCCAGTCCACCTCCTGGGCACTGCCAGGTGCCTTTGAGCAAGGCACCGCACCCCCCAACCGCTCAGGGTGCTGGTCCGTGTGTGTGTGTGTGTGTGTGTGTGTGTGTGTGTGTGCGCAATTCAGGCCTGTGTGTAGTGATTACTAACAGAGTGTAAATTGTAATTTCCCCACTGCGGATCAATAAAGTATATATATATATATATATATATATATATATATATATATATATATATATATATATATATATATAAGTATAAATTATTATTATTATACACACAATAATCTCCGATTCCTCTACAAATAAATTCAGCAGCAAAACAATCCTGATGTTCATCGTGAATTAATTTTAAAGGCAGTGAATCCCTCAACAACGTTTGTGGGTTTATTTCCATTTACGTTTTAATGTAAACAAGTTGAAGAACACACCCGAACATATCCAGCTCAAAAATATTCCCTCCCAAAAATACACTACGGGCAAAACAATCACACTGTAAACAGAGGCTGACTGTTAATTTGACTGTTACTGGACGACCAATAAAAAGGCATTGGTGCTGTAGAGGCTTCGACGATCGCCATAGTAACAGCCGCTGACTACAGTCGGTCAGCGGTGCGTGAATCTCGACCGTCTAGACTGAAACCGCTGGTCGTCTCTCGATCAAATCAGAGACATTCTCGGTCTAGTTAACAAAATGTTCATTTTAATACAAATAAATAGCCTTTAGTTTCTTGTGTGTACCATGAAAGGTTACCATGGCTACAACAATAAGACTGAGGTGTCTTTCATCATCTAATGTTCCACGTCTACGTTGGGGGAGATGCGACAGTAAGGGTCCCCCAAAAGAGTGGACGCAAGACAGACAGAGAGACAGACAGAGAGACAGACAGGGAGACAGACAGGGAGACAGACAGGGAGACAGACAGGGAGACAGACAGGGAGACAGACAGAGAGACAGACAGGGAGCCTCAGTGTGGGAACATGGAAACTCGGGCAACAACCCTCTACTGTACGCAAAATGATTTTTCCTAAGATGTCGTAGGCTTGCCTCTGATTGGCTTACGGAGATATTCTCCAACCTAAAACGAACCAACCGAGCGGAGGCAACGAGTACTAGCCAATCAGAGGCAGAGTTGGGCAGATCATGACTTCGCCATCCTAGGAAAACAAATTAAGCCTTCATTTTTTTGCCATGCTAGTGGCAGTGTCACTGCCCAATGTGAGGAGAGTGCAGATTGACAACATAACTGTCATACTGAGATTTGTCAAATCCATGAAATAATAAAGTTTTCTCATTACAAACAATAACAGACGATGGGAATCATTTCAGAAACGTTTTAACTATCTATGATTGATAAAATGCTAACGTTAGCTCAAAACACCATTCAACTGACAGCCTTCGTTGTGTTTGATTGCTAGCATGTAGCTAAGCTAGCAGTCATTTCAAAAGTGTAATAGCTATCTATGGTTGTTTGATGCTAACGTTAGCTCGAAACACCATTCAACTGACAGCCTTTGTTGTGTTTGATGCTAACTTGTAGCTAAGCTAGCAGTGAACCAACTTGGTTAAGTAGGTCCATTTTTACTGTGTTGACATTACAGAAGTCTCTCGTTAGCAACTTGTATGCTACTTGTCGCAAAGTGACTCACATCTGCACTCGCCTCACATTGGGCAGTGAGAGCATACGCAGCTACGTAAATGGCAATGTTGGTCTGTTGGTTGGTCACCACTCTGATCCAGACTGAAATATCTCAACGACTTCAAGATGGTTGCCATGGAATTCGGTTCAGATATTCATGGTGCCGAGAGGATAAATCCCAAATACATCGGTGGTCCCCTGACCTTTCCTCTAGCGACACCAGGGGGTCAAAGTTTTCACAAACATTCATGGTGTTCACCATGGTAACACAGTAGACGACAGCATGTGAAAAAAACTACAGAGCTTAGTAGTCCCGAACCAAATCGAACCCGAACGTTAATCTTGCGATTAAAAAAAAATTGGCGCCATTAAAATGGGTTTGCGTTAAATCGTTAATAACTCGTTTAACTGACAGCGCTAGTTAGCATGCTAACAAAACAATGTAGATGACGCTAATACCTGCTAGACATTAGCTTGTGAGATTTTGGTTGGTGATTAATGTGATAACAGCACCAAGGGGAGTCTCAACGTCACCTAACATCACCCAACATCACTCTAATCTAATCAGATTAGGGTGTCATTCAGGGTTCAACAATAAGGGATTAACGGCGGATCGCCCGGGGCAACTAAAACGGCACATCGGGCATTTTCGTTTTTTTATTAATGCTTTTTTCAGCGTTCTTTTCGATGCTTTTGACGTTTGTTTTTAACCCTCCTGGTGTCCTCGGGTCAGATTGACCCGTTTACAAAAACTTTCTATATCAGAACTATGACAAAAGAATGTTGAAAAAGATGAGAATTGTTGAAAAAAAATCAACAAAAACAATTATTTTAAAATGCTGAAATAATGACCAACAAAATCGGAAAAATTGACAAAAAAAAAAAAACATTAAAAAAATTGGAAAAAGCGACAAAAAATTTATTAAAAAATGGGCTAAAGCATAGTTTAAAAAACCATCAAAAGTGACAAAAACATTTGAATAAAAGTGACAAAAAACATCTAGAAAAGTGGTGAAAAAGAACAACAAACTGTTGAAATTTCAACCCAGTAAAACACAAAGTTGCAGGTCGAAGGGAAGACAACACGAGGGTTAACATTTGTTTTTAACACTTTTTTGGCGCTTTGACATTTTTTTTTTTAAAGCTGTTTTCCAATGTTTTTCTACATTTCTACAAAAAATACAATTTGTAAAGCGGCGAGTAAAGATTGACTTTGGGGGAGTAGAATTTGTTTTCACCCAACCAGACTACATACAGATGTATATGGACCATTAATTGATGGACCCTTCTGCCTCCTTATTGGTCCAAGTTAAAAATGTCCTTGTGTACGCGCAGTTGGTCAGAATACAAGGTGTACTGGTAAGGATTTAGACAGGTATGTTGATTTAGACAGGTATGTTGATTTAGACAGGTATGTTGATTTAGACAGGCATGTTGATTTAGACAGGCATGTTGATTTAGACAGGTATGTTGATTTGACATGTTGATTTAGACAGGCATGTTGATTTAGACAGGCATGTTGATTTAGACAGGCATGTTGATTTAGACAGGCATGTTGATTTAGACAGGCATGTTGATTTAGACAGGCATGTTGATTTAGACTCATTCCCCTGCTCTGTCGTTCATCCGTCTCATTCCCAGACACGTAAAAACAGTGGAAGTAAATATGAAAATAATGCAAGAAAAGAGGTGTAAAGAATCTGCAGAGATCCAGGACAGACTGTGAGGAATTAAACTGCCTACCTCCAACATTTGGACAGATCATTTGTTAAATCAGCACCGTCCACTCGCCCCGGGACCGCCTCATGTCAACAGACACAAACATTACGTCCAGAGCGACGAAATCAACACAGACGTTGTTATTATTCTGTCTATTAAATATTGGTTTGATTTTATCAAGAACATACTGTAAATGTAACAACTGTCCAAGTTTTCTGGCAGTAACAGCTAGAAGAAAGATAGAAAAAATTAAAAATAAAAAGTAGAAAATAGCAAGAAAAAAAAAAAAAAATACATAATGGTCCCAGTAGCTCCGCCCCTTCCTGTTCCTGCTGAGAGAAGCCCAGTCTTTTAAAGACAGCAGTCTACTTTTTGCAGGATTTTTTTAGGGTATTTCATATAAAAATAAAACTTGTACTTCTTTTAAATATAAAAGAATATATGCATATGGCGGAGTTTGTCCTTGTCGTAGAAAGAAGTCAAAGCGAGTGGTGGGCCACGCCTCCTCCGCCGCGCTGAGGTCTCGGTTGATTGTTCGTAATAAGGCACGAAATAATGTATCCTTCCGCCATCAAAGCAAAAACACACCGAACCATTTCACCATCGTCAGACGGGCTGAAGAGCTGACAGCTTCACCATCTGAACAGAGAGAAGAGAAGAAGAAAATGAGATTCAGACAGAACAATAAAAAGGAAAGAGGCTATTTTTACATCGCTTACGTTTTGGTTTTTAAGCGTTACGTTTTGAGCCAAAAGCGATTTCCGTGCACACGAGTGTTTTTATCTCCAGTAGAAGAAATGAAATGAGACGATGAACGACAGAGCAGGGGGGAATGAGACGATGAACGACAGAGCAGGGGGGAATGAGACGATGAACGAATGAGACGATGAACGACAGAGCAGGGGGGAATGAGACGAACGAATGAGACAATGAACGACAGAGCAGGGGGAATGAGACGGATGAACGACAGAGTAGGAATGAAAGAGACGGATGAACGACAGAGCAGGGGGAATGAGACGGATGAACGACAGATCAGGGGGGAATGAGACGGATGAACAACAGAGCAGGGGGGAATGAGACGATGAACAACAGAGCAGGGGGAATGAGACGATGAACGACAGAGTAGGGGTGAAAGAGACGGATGAACGACAGAGCAGGGGGGAATGAGACGGATGAACGACAGATCAGGGGGGAATGAGACGGATGAACAACAGAGTAGGGGTGAAAGAGACGGATGAACGACAGAGCAGGGGGAATGAGACGGATGAACGACAGATCAGGGGGGAATGAGACGGATGAACAACAGAGCAGGGGGGAATGAGACGATGAACAACAGAGCAGGGGGAATGAGGCGATGAACGACAGAGCAGGGGATGAGACGATGAACGACAGAGCAGGGGGAATGAGGCGGATGAACAACAGAGCAGGGGGAATGAGACGATGAACAACAGAGCAGGGGGGAATGAGACGATGAACAACAGAGCAGGGGATGAGACGATGAACGACAGAGCAGGGGATGAGACGATGAACGACAGAGCAGGGGGGAATGAGACGATGAACGACAGAGCAGGGGGAATGAGACGGATGAACGACAGATCAGGGGGGATGAGACGATGAACGACCGAGCAGGGGGGAATGAGACGATGAACAACAGAGCAGGGGGAATGAGACGATGAACAACAGAGCAGGGGATGAGACGATGAACGACAGAGCAGGGGGAATGAGACGATGAACGACAGAGCAGGGGGGAATGAGACGGATGAACGACAGAGCAGGGGGATGAGACGATGAACGACAGATCAGGGGGAATGAGACAGAGCAGGGGGGATGAGCGGATGAACAACAGACAGAGCAGGGGGGAAATGAGGCGGATGAACAACAGAGCAGGGGGATGAGACGATGAACGACAGAGCAGGGGGGAATGAGACGGATGAACGACAGATCAGGGGGGATGAGACGATGAACGACAGAGCAGGGGGGAATGAGACGGATGAACGACAGATCAGGGGGGAATGAGACGGATGAACGACAGAGCAGGGGGGAATGAGACGGATGAACGACAGATCAGGGGGGAATGAGACGATGAACAACAGATCAGGGGGAATGAGACGATGAACAACAGAGCAGGGGATGAGACGATGAACGACAGAGCAGGGGGGAATGAGACGATGAACGACAGAGCAGGGGGGAATGAGACGGATGAACGACAGATCAGGGGGGATGAGACGATGAACGACAGATCAGGGGGGAATGAGACGATGAATGACAGAGCAGGGGGGAATGAGACGGATGAACGACAGATCAGGGGGATGAGGCGATGAACGACAGATCAGGGGGAATGAGACGGATGAAACAGAGCAGGGGGGAATGAGACGGATGAACAACAGAGCAGGGGATGAGACGATGAACGACAGAGCAGGGGAATGAGGCGATGAACAACAGAGCAGGGGGGAATGAGGCGATGAGCGACAGAGCGGGGGAATGAGACGGATGAGCGACAGATCAGGGGGATGAGGCGATGAACGACAGAGCAGGGGGGAATGAGACGGATGAACGACAGATCAGGGGGGAATGAGACGGATGAACGACAGAGCAGGGGGGAATGAGGGGATGAGCGACAGATCAGGGGGAATGAGACGATGAACAACAGATCAGGGGGAATGAGACGATGAACGACAGAGCAGGGGGGAATGAGACGGATGAACGACAGAGCAGGGGGGAATGAGACGGATGAACAACAGAGCAGGGGATGAGACGATGAACGACAGAGCAGGGGGGAATGAGACGGGTAAATGTAGCAAAAGATATTTGTCTTTAAACCAAAACGTAGCGGTGTAGATGTAGCCTGGGAGAAAGTTACAAACTGTGTGATGTTAAAGGACGTCTGGTGAGCGAGATCCACCACCAACACCAAAATCACCAAAACGGTTTTCCCCCAAACACAGAACAATAAAAGCCTCCGACAGTGGTAAACAATGAACATGTACCTCCCGTCACCAAAATTAATCCAACACCTAACATTAGTTATTTGTAGTTATTTATGAGTTCTCACTAAAATAATATGATAATAATTTGTTTTATTGTCACAACAGAACATCAAAATATATTAAAGTTCTGATAAATCAAATGTATAAAAATACAAACTTAAGATATGAAACTTAAAGTCCTTTGGAGAAAAACACATTAACAAAAAATATAATCAGTGCCAACAGGGACGTTGTAGAGTGTCCTCTGGTGGACAGACTATGCAACACCATCACTAACAGGTACGTTGTAGAGCGTCCTCTGGTGGACAGACTATGCAACGCCATCACTAACAGGGACGTTGTAGAGCGTCCTCTGGTGGACAGACTATGCAACGCCATCACTAACAGGGACGTTGTAGAGCGTCCTCTGGTGGACAGACTATGCACCGCCATCACTAACAGGGACGTTGTAGGGTCCTCTGGTGGACAGACGCCATCACTAACAGGGACGTTGTAGAGCGTCCTCTGGTGGACAGACTATGCAACGCCATCACTAACAGGGACGTTGTAGAGCGTCCTCTGGTGGACAGACTATGCAACGCCATCACTAACAGGGACGTTGTAGAGCGTCCTCTGGGACAGACTGGAACGCCATCACTATGCAAGCGTCCTCTGGTGGACACTATGCAGTGCCATCACTAACAGGGACGTTGTAGAGCGTCCTCTGGTGGACAGACTATGCAACGCCATCACTAACAGGGACGTTGTAGAAATGCTCTGGTGGACAGACTATGCAACGCCATCACTAACAGGGACGTTGTAGAGCGTCCTCTGGTGGACAGAACGCCATCACTAACAGGGACCCTCTGGTGGAACAGGGGGACGTTGTAGAGCGTCCTCTGGTGGACAGACTATGCAACATGACTAACAGGGACATTGTAGAGCGTCCTCTGGTGGACAGACTATGCAACAGGACTAACAAGGACATTGTAGAGCGTCCTCTGGTGGACAGACTATGCAACAGGACTAACAGGGACATTGTAGAGCGTCCTCTGGTGGACAGACTATGCAAAGCCAACACCCAAAACATGGTTGACCGTCCGTTTTTATTTTTTAAATATTAATTTCAGAATCATTTATTTGTCAATATAAATGATTCTGATGAATGAATATTTAAATCTATTATAATATTTAATATTTAGGGAAATGCCCAATATCGGCCGATACCATTATGAGGCAAGGAAGGGGGGGGTTAAGATGTTTTTAAGCTACATTTGCATTGTTTTACATATATTACATCATTTAAAATAGACAGCATGTGGGTAGATTAGATTGTTAACATTTTGTTGACTGAC
>CM049389.1:19618113-19640613 GCA_026937815.1 Etheostoma perlongum | reverse complement strand
ATAAATCGATTATTATTATTATTTTTTTTTTTTTAAAGTGTTGGCTTTTATTTCAAAGTGTCTCCAGACATGTACAAATCAGAAAACAGAGGCACTGAAAGAGAAGGGATAATGGACAGCACCTTAGAGTTTAGGCAAGAGTGCAGAAAAAAAACACAAAAATGGCCAAAAGAAAAAAAATTAAGTTTTGTATAAATACACATGATCTAATATGACATGCATGAAATAATTAGGCCGAACACATAAAGGCTGTTGATCTACTTTATCACATGACATGTGACCCCCTCATGTTTCATGTTCTCCACCTTTAGACATGACTCCGCCTCTGACATGGAGGATCACTGGGAGAGGAGGTGACGCAGCATCTTTAAGGCTTAAGCATGGAAGGACTACAAAATAAAAGCCTCAGTAGACAAAAACCATTTCATTGCAACTTGTGACAAATACTGCATATTATGTTCTAACAAATCAGATTTATATGTTGTTGTTTTTTTTAAATCACGCATGGAAATGAACATTAAAAAAAATTTGTTGCATCAAGATGCACCAATAATCGGTTTAGAATCGAATCGTGAGGTGCCCAGAGGACCCCCCCCCAATAAATAATAAAATAATAACAAAGCAACACAGTGAAATCAACCGATCAGCTGTTCATAACAAAGTCAGACGGCAGGAAATGTGTTCAAGAGGACTTCTCTGCAACATGTACGTTATGTAGATTTTGTGGCTGGAAAAATAAATGTGAAAGCTACAAAAAGAAAAGAAGAAGTGTGTGTGTGTGTGTGTGTGTGTGTGTGTGTGTGTGTGTGTTGGGGGGGAGGGGGGTAGAGTGAAAGAGGAGGAGGAGGCTCACCTGGTAGAAAAGGCAAACGTGAGCAGCATGAAGCTGATCTGGATGGAGAAAACTGAGAGAGAGATTTAGTACGTCAGAAACCTTCGAGTGAAACCAATAGTACGCAAACGGCTTCCTATTCCAGGTAAAAGGAGACCTGAGAATGTGTTGGAGTATCTTTAAGTTGTGGACAAAGAGACATTTGAGGACGTCCTTTTGGGGACATTTGTCCACATTTATTATCACCTTTAGAGACCGAACCAACATCCAATCCATCCAGAAAATAATCAACCATGAAAATAATAGTTGTATTGTTACTAATGGAACCTGCTGTGGAGCTCTATTTCAGCTCTGTTCCACACACACACACACACACACACACACAGACATCCCCCACCCCACCCACCCACCCACACACACACACACACACACACACACACACACACAGACACACACACACACACACACACACACACAGACATCCACCCACCCACCCACACACACACACCCACCCACCCACACACACACACAGACATCCACCCACACACACACACACCGACATCCACCCACACACACACACACACACACACACACCCACCCACCCACCCATCCACCCACCCATCCACCCACACACAGACATCCACCCACCCACACACACACCGACATCCACCCACACACACACACCCATCCACCCACCCACCCACACACAGACATCCACCCACCCACACACACACACATCCACCCACCCACCCACACACACACACAGACAGACACACACACACACACAGACATCCCCACCCACCCACCCACCCACACACACAGACAGACACACACACACAGACATCCACCCACCCACACACAGACACACACACACACAATTACCCACCCACACCCACCCACTCACCCACCCACACACTCACACACACACTCACCCCCACCCACCTAAACACATACACAACCACCCACTCACCCACACACACACTCACACCCACCCACACACACACTCACACCCACACCCACACACTCCCACCCCCAGTACTGACTGATGAGGACGACCAGCAGCAGGCTGGTGGGGTCCAGCTCGATGTTGGGGTTACTGAAGGTGTCGCAGAAGGTGGTGTAGATGATCATGAGGAGGACGACGCTGCTGACGGCGCCGAACGGAGGCTTCCGCCGCTCCAGGTACTCCCTGATGAAACCACGACACACCTGCACACACAGAACAAAAGCTCACTTACCGCCATTTTCCCACCGCCATCCAACAACATTCAACGCTTTATATCCCACCAGCTGCGCCGCGTCCCAGAGGCTCGCCGGACAGGAAGTGAAACAGCGAGAGTATCCAGTCAATTCACCAAAAGACCCCCCCCCCACCACCACATGTTACGTCCTGCTACGCTGTGCGGTGCCTTGTAATGCCGCACAGTGCCCTGCTATGCCATGAACTACTACTACAAACTACTATTTTTGTGACTGTTATTGCCATTCTTCATTCTAACCCCAACCGGTTGTCAGACACCGCCTACCAAGAGCCTGGGTCTGGGTCTGGGTCTAGGCCTGGGTCTAGACCTGGGTCTGGGCTTGGGCCTGTCCCAGGTTTCTGCCTAACAGGAGTTTTTCCTCACCACTGACGCACTGTTGCTTGTTCTGGAGAAAACTACTAGAACTGTTGGGACCTTGTAAATTATAGAGTGGTCTAGACCTGCTCTATCTGTAAATTATAGAGCGGTCTAGACCTGCTCTATCTGTAAATTATAGAGCGGTCTAGACCTGCTCTATCTGTAAATTATAGAGCGGTCTAGACCTGCTCTATCTGTAAATTATAGAGCGGTCTAGACCTGCTCTATCTGTAAATTATAGAGCGGTCTAGACCTGCTCTATCTGTAAATTATAGAGCGGTCTAGACCTGCTCTATCTGTAAATTATAGAGCGGTCTAGACCTGCTCTATCTTTAAATTATAGAGCGGTCTAGACCTGCTCTATCTGTAAATTATAGAGCGGTCTAGACCTGCTCTATCTGTAAATATAGAGCGGTCTAGACCTGCTCTATCTGTAAATTATAGAGCGGTCTAGACCTGCGCTATCTGTAAATTATAGAGCGGTCTAGACCTGCTCTATCTGTAAATTATAGAGCGGTCTAGACCTGCGCTATCTGTAAATATAGAGCGGTCTAGACCTGCTCTATCTGTAAATTATAGAGCGGTCTAGACCTGCTCTATCTGTAAATTATAGAGCGGTCTAGACCTGCGCTATCTGTAAATTATAGAGCGGTCTAGACCTGCTCTATCTGTAAATTATAGAGCGGTCTAGACCTGCTCTATCTGTAAATTATAGAGTGGTCTAGACCTGCTCTATCTGTAAATTATAGAGCGGTCTAGACCTGCGCTATCTGTAAATTATAGAGCGGTCGAGACCTGCTCTATCTGTAAATTATAGAGCGGTCTAGACCTGCTCTATCTGTAAAGTGTCTCCAGATAACACTTGTTATGAATTGATACTATAAATAAAATTGAATTGAATTGAATATCATATATGACTCCTCTACAGCGCCATGGATGACGAGAGATTCATCTTGGAGATAAGACAACGGCAGACGAAGAAGAAGACATGGAGTTTAATTACAGGAGTGCTCGGTGGAGAATATAATCGGAGCGTTGCTCAGCTTCTGTCGGTGCAGATCCACCGGGCTCTGCGCCGCAGTCGCATTGTGCTCTACTTTATTCCTATGGGTGACGTCAAGCAACTTCAAGGCGCCCGCAAAAGCATCCCGGGAAGGAGTCAAAAATCTGGGCGATGCCCATTTAAAAGCAAATTAATCCATTGAACGCGACGTGACTATCCAGTCGAAGTAGACAAATATCTTTCAGACTGACCTCTGTCGATCTGATAATGAAGACAGATTCAGCTGCACGGCGTATTTCTCCTTAAAATGTTTTCAGAAATGCGTTTCGGTGAACTATTTTCTAAAAATAATGAGATTTTATTCCAAATTTTTTTTCCAAATTCGGGAGTGGCCACACCCACGTGACGTGGTCGTCCAATCAGCTGCCGGTCAGGGTCAGGGGCGTGGGGCATCAACCATGGATGTACGACGTCGCGACATCACGCTTCAGCCTTGTCGCAAAAAAGTGGATCTGCACCGTGAGTGTCCCTCCCCGATGTGAGTCGAGTGCAGATGTGAGTCGTGCATGCTCAGATTTAAACGGTTTACGACATAACTGTCATACTGAAATTTGCGAAATCCATGAAATAATAAAGTTTTCCCATTACGAACAATAACAGAAGATGGAAATCATTTCAGACACGTTGTAGTTAGCTATGGTTGATTGGTTGCTAACGTTAGCTCAAAACACTAACAATGATGCAGCCTTTGTTGTGTTTGATGCTAACTTGTAGCTAAGCTAGCAGTGAACCAACTTGGTTAAGTAGGTCCATTTTTACTGTGTTGACGTTACAGAAGTCTCTCGTTAGCATCTCGGAGGCTACTTCGTCGCATGCGCGACTCAAATCTGCACTCGACTCGGCTAGAACGGGACACACACACACACACACACACACACACACACACACACACACACACACACACACACACACACTCGGGGACATATTTCATAAAACACACACGGTGGTTCCTACCTACCTGACCCAGGATCAGAGGAACCACGACGGTCATGAAGAGCTGAGAGAAGATGGAGGAGAAGGGAACGGAGGAGGAGGAGCCGAGCTGGAAGAGGAGAACCACGAGGAGGTTAAACAAACCCAGACAAGGGACATTGACCTCGTTATCGAGGGCTCGGCCCGTGTTTCAGCTCAGGGGTCCGAACGACTGCCGATAACAAAACAACAGTTAATCAACTCACTTAACTGTTTCTCTCCCCCTTAGCGGGTTTTTCCAACACTAATGTCTGTCTGACGCTTTTATCAAAGTGCTTTTTCCAGTTGTTTTTTTTGTCTCCTTTGATGAAATGTTTTTGTTTTTCCCCCATGTATATTAACCATCACTAACAATTTATTGATCAATAGAAATAGTAAAAAAAAAAAAACTCACTAGCTGCCTGTCCCCTGAAATCGTGGTAAAAAGCACAATATTTCCCTCTGAGACGTAGTGAAGTAGAAGTATAATGTAGCATTAAATGGTAATACTTGCTTAAAGTACAAACGTCAACATTTTAAGTACAGTACTTGTAAAATTTTGAGGCAGGAGACCTCTGAAGTTTTTTCTGTGGGTTGTTTTTAACAAAAAAAGATGCAATTATTTGTTTTTTGCATCATGGGACATAATACGATCGCTATCCACAGGGATTTATTTTTATCTTGATGGGTTGTTTTAATATATGTAAGGATGTGATGAGTGATGCCTGATCCAGACCCCTCCCCCCCCGAAGGGACCACAAGGGAAATAAGCCCCAGGGCTTTATTGTGTTATCCTGACTTTTAATAAATCTATATATACATATATATATATAGTGCACAGCAAAGCTGTATCGTATCTGTTAACAAAAGGGTTATACGAAATCAATCAAATCAATCAATTGTCTGATGTTAAAATTATGGATGTAGAAGTTGAAAATAAAGAATAAACTTTTGAGAAAAAACAACAATGGCGACACAATTTACCGCTGGATCTCTTTTTTATGGTCTGAACGCTCCGTCATATGTACTGTATGGACATAAAGGTGTGTCAATGTCATCTAGCTGTCAGTAGAAGGCGACCAAGGTGAAGAAGAACGTGAATGAGCAGGTCTGACTTACAAACAGCAGCAGCAGCACTGGAGTCACCAGGATTCCCTGCAGGACAGAAATCAGACCAATCAGAGGAGAACTTACCCTCACACTGACCAATCTGAGGAGAACTTACCAGGAAGCTACCAAACGCAGAGTTAAAGATGGCAGCAGCCTGGAAACACACACACACACACACACACACACACACACACACACACACACACACACACACACACACACACAGGTGTGATAAGATTTCATTATTACACCATTTGTCAACACTGGTGATAATGACCTCATTGTATTATATTGTGTGTGTGTGTGTGTGTGTGTGTGTGTGTGTGTGTGTGTGTGTGTGTGTGTGTGTGTGTGTGTGTGCACCTCGTTTCCTCCGACAGCCTTGGTGAGAATAACAGCCGAAGAGACCGGAGGGGGCATGCAGCTCACGGTCTGTAACCTAGGCAACCACAGCAACCGGATAAAGAGAGAGGGGGGGGAAAAAAGAAGGAGAAGAATCGTCATCAGCTGTTTCCTCTACCGCCGACCTTTAAAACATCAGGGCGCTTTGCATGTGGCTAACGTGGCTAACGTGGTTCATGTTTAACGGTGACCCTATTTTCCATATTTATGTTTTTATATATTAGTGACTAATGGGTTTCACCCTGGACCCTATTTTCCATATTTATGTTTTTATATATTAGTGATGGTGCAGCATCGGGAGCGACTCATGGTTCAGTGTTTGCCCGGGACATTTCGACGTGGCCAGGGATCGAACCGCCGGCCTTCTGATTGGACGACGGCTTTTAAACCTGAGCAACCGCCGCAATTAAACGTTGACTTCAACCAAAACCAAGGTGGTGATTGTTGGAACGGTGGAAAGATAAATCAAGACGGCTTTTGATGTTTTACCATTAGAAAATTACAGTTTTTTTTTTTAATATGGAGTCTGGTGGGTTTGGGCTGTTTCATTTCAAATAAAGCCCGACCGATAAATGCCGATACCAATATAAATATTTGGTTATTTAAAAATCCGATATAAATAAATATATATTAATTTTTTTAATCCTAAAACATAAACAGGTTATTTATGAGTTCTCACTAAAATAAAATGATAATTTGTTTTATTGTCACAACAGAACATCAAAATATATTAAAGTTCTGATAAATAAAATGTAGAAAAATACAAACTTAAGATATGAAACTTGAACAAAAACACATTAACAAAAAAAATTATCATTCTTGCCAACAGGGACGTTGTAGAGCGTCCTCTGGTGGACAGACTATGCAACGCCATCACTAACAGGGACGTTGTAGAGCGTCTTCTGGTGGACAGACTATGCAACGCCATCACTAACAGGGACGTTGTAGAGCGTCCTCTGGTGGACAGACTATGCAACACCATCACTAACAGGGACGTTGTAGAGCGTCCTCTGGTGGACAGACTATGCAACGGCATCACCAACAGGGACGTTGTAGAAAGCGTCCTCTGGTGGACAGACTATGCAACGCCATCACTAACAGGGACGTTGTAGAGTGTCCTCTGGTGGACAGACTATGCACAGACTATGCCATCACTAACAGGGACGTTGTGGCGTCCTCTGGTGGACAGACTATGCAACGGCATCACTAACAGGGGCGTTGTAGAGCGTCCTCTGGTGGACAGACTACTAACGCAACAGACTATGCAACGCCATCACTAACAGGGACGTTGTAGAGTGTCCTCTGGTGGACCTATGGTGGGACGTTGTAGAGCGTCCTCTGGTGGACAGACTATGCAACGCCATCACTAACAGGGACGTTGGTGGACAGACTATGCAACGCCATCCTCTGGTGGACAGACTATGCAACACCATCACTAACAGGGACGTTGTGGACAGACTATCCCATCACTAACGGGGACGTGAGTGTCCTCTGGTGGACAGACTATGCAACACCAACGCTCGTAACATGGTTGACCGTCCGTTTTAATAAAAAAAATTTTAATATTCATTGATGAATGAATATTAATAACATTAAAAAATTATCGGCCATTTTAAATGCCGATACCAATAGTTCTGGAAAAGCCTAGCCTTTCCATAATGTTGTCAAACACACCTGTTAGTGGCAAAAACAGCACTTTTAGTGGACGGAAATTGACGGTGCACAATTGCCCGTTAAGGTTACATTGCAGCTAGTTTCCTGCTTAAAACCAGACATATTTAAAAAAAAAAAAAAAACTTTGCTCCCATCAAACACAAAAAAACATTGAGTCCAGGGTGAGAAATACCAAAGTTACCCTTTAACCTCTATTGTGTCTTTTTAATAGAGACGTAAGGACGAAGGACATCAGGATATCCTCGCTCACTCCACTGTCATTTGGAGGAGACGACAACTATATCATAATGGGTACAGGACCGTAGCCAGCCTAGTGGAAGGGGGGGTCTTTTTTCCCAAAAGTGGACCTTTTTTGCAGTTTTCCCCTCATTTAGTATTTAACTTCTGAAGTTTAACCACCCAAACCCCCGCTTCCTGCGGGCCTGTTGTAGAACTAACTAGTAACAGGATGTCTGTCCCTCTCAAACCCTAAACAGAATACTAACCTGAACCTTAAAACCATATTAGACACTTTTTAAAAAGGCCTGTTGCAAAAGTCAGGACGTACCAAAATGTCCTCACTTTCCAAAATTCTCCCCAAACATAGACAATGGTCCTCACTGATATAGATGAACAAGTACACACACAGACACGCAGCGTGGCCTGTAGTCGCAGTGAATGTGGCTCTTTGTGTGCAAACATAACTCAGGTACAGTCAGGCAGGGACCTAGAAATAAAGGATGGCATTCACACACACACACACACACACACACACACACACACACACACACACACACACACACACACACACACACACACACACACACACACACACCCCTACCCTCTGAGCAGCCATTGGTCGATGGCGGTGAGTGCGAGCACTCTGAGCAGCAGCCAGACGACCAGCGGGAAGAAGACGAGCGTGAAGGACTGAACGAACAGGTGGAGCCGAACGTGAAGCAGCGCACTGGTCAACTCCTGCAGACAGATATCAGTTATTAAGTAGTAATTAATTAATTACTCACATTCATCAGCTGATATGAGGGTTACATTAGGGCCGGGTATCGCCACCGATTTCCTGACTTAGCAGCACCAAGACAAAGACTTGTCTCAGATTTAATGATTGCAGTCGGACTTCTTTAGCTTTCAGTTTCGTCTTTAAGCTTTTCGAGTGTTGTTTATTTATTTATTTATTTTCTATCTGCTATAGTTGTTTCAACGTTTTTGACACAGATACGGTGAAAGTAACGGCCCAACATGATGTGAAAAAGAGATGCCAAATGGTGGCCGGGGTGGCCCAGTGGGTAGAGCAGGCGCACATATGCCTCGACGCAGAGGTCCAGGGTTCGAGTCTCATGTCTTCCCCTCTCTCACCTAGCTGTACTGTCCATTAAAAGGCAGAAAAACCCCAAAAATATCTTTAAAAAAATAATAAAGAGACGCCAAATGACCAGAGACCCAAAACAACCCCACAGGGTCCGATCACGGGAGGTTTGTGTCATGTGGACGCACAACAGAGTTGTTGTTGTTGTTCCTCACGGGGAGACAGAAACTACGCACTGCAGCTTTAAATGTACTTTATATTTAACCCTCGTGTTGTCTTCCCGTCAAAATTGAAAATCAACACTTTGTTGATGCTTTGTATCGATGTTTTTAATTTTTTCTTATGTTTTTGTCTCTTTTTCAACACTTTTGTCACTTTTTTGACGTTTTCAACACTACGTAACACTAACTTATTAACTTTAGTTTTACAGTTATTTTTGGAATTTATGGTCAATAAACCTCATTTATAGGAAATTATACCTAATGTTTGAGTTAGAAAAGCAGAAATTAGGAATTATTGAGACTAAAATTAAAGGAATGGATGTTGATGATAATCACAGACTGGAATATGTCAACTTTTACTCAATACTATTTCAAAAACACTTCCATTTGTTTTACAATGCTATAAAATTGAATAAGACGCCCCAAAATTAATGAAAGTAGAGATTTGTACTTGGCAAAGAGCGTTGGGTGGAATCAATCATGTTATTTTGGGGAATTAAAAAGAGCATTGATATAGGACGACATGAGGACGACATGAGGACAACATGAGGACAACATGAGGACGACATGGGGACGACATGGGGACGACATGAGGACGACATGAGGACGACATGAGGACGACATGGGGACGACATGGGGACGATATGAGGACGACATGAGGACAACATGAGGAAACACACTACAGCAGTCAGCACAGTGTAAACCTAATCTGTGAAAATGACCATGAGAGTTCTTTCCTCGCCAACATTTTGCAGCATTTAGCACGACATGAATTCCTTAGATCGTTTAATGTGAACCCGATATCTTCACTCTAGCTTTAAAACTGAGCCTCTTAAAAAGGTCCATATCTAGATTTTATGAGTCGATGTTGCATCATTCAAATAAACATCGGAAAAAATGTATTCATTTATTTTTTTAACCCTTGTGTTGTCTTCCGTTCGCCCATGCAACTTTGTTTTTCTACGCCTTTCCTGATACTTTTGTCACTTTTTTCCGACATTTTTGTCTATTTGGCATTGTTTTTGAAGATTTTCTTTAGACAATTTGGTCCACTGAAATACAGAAACTTTGAAAAATGCCCGTATTTGACCCGAGGACAACCGGAGGGTTAAACCCAGCCCACCTTCACACAGGGACAAGAGAGAGGAGCAGTGTGCTGGTTTTGTTACCTCTGTTTTCAGTGAGAGGCCGCTGTTGAAAAAAATGAGCGAGACGGCAACATACGCGATGGTGATCTCCGGCTTTAACGGCCCTGAGAGAGAGAGAGAGAGAGAGAGAGAGAGAGAGAGAGAGAGAGAGAGAAGAAAACAAAATTAACATATTTTACTTTGTATTTCCGTTTTATGCCACTTCATCTACATCTCAGAGGGAATTACTGTAACGTTTACGCCACTGCATTTATTCAACATGTCGCTCTTTACATTCAAAAAACACAATATGATGCAGTACTACTCTACTAATCTACCCAGTAGTACACAAAGTATCTAAAATTGGCTGCACATTGACACTGAAATGCACTCACATGTAGGCCTACTGTCTGTGTTAGTGATACATAGTGATCTAAATCACAGACTCACTCTGTGTTGATTTATTCATATTAACACACAGCAGCAACCAAAGACATGTTTTCCAGTCACTTTGTTCGTATTCATGAAAAAAAGCACTTGGCTGCAACTTCTCCTGTTGGAAGCAGGAGTTCACGAGGAGCACTTGAAGGCAACATCTGAGACAGTAGCAGCACAGGAGCTTATCTAATCTACAGGAGGAGATGTGAAGGTGTGACTGAGCTGAGCTGACTCCACTTACCAGTGATAAGGTGATAACTGTGTAATTTAGCTCTCAGGTAAAGTCTGTTTTTAATCTATATCGCTTTCTACTCGTGTCAAAACCTGAAAATCATTTCTGCGTTTAAGTAAAAAGAAAGAAAAAAGATTGGATGTAAGCCCATTAAAATAGTGTGTTCGTGCACGCGGATTTACGGGAGCGCGGAGCGGTGAATTTCAACCTGGCATACTGCTGAATGCAACGTGTCACTGCAGTGCCAGGTAATGGAGTGGACACGGACACACACACGGACACACACACGGACACACACACGGACACACACACGGACACACACACGGACACACACACGGACACACTGTGAACGTAGAACAAAACACCCTTTAGAAAATCGCGAATTTTAGATTATACCGTCTCTTTTTCTTTAAAAACATATTAGTTATAAAATCAATAAACATGTGTCGCTTGACTTGAAATAACCAACAAGATCCAAACTTGAATTCGGCGTGCATCACGTACATGAAGGAACACGTATCAGAGTATCAGAGGAGACATAGAACTATTCTGATCACTTTTCTAGTATTTCTTCCAGTCCACGCTCCGGGGCGATGGGCGGAACAGAGTCAACCAAAGTCTTAAAGTTGCCAGTTTTATTAAAGTAAAATACTGGCTGATAAAAACCCTCCCATGCCGATTTCTCAGGTGACTTCTACCTGTTACTATAAGGTCTTAGTCCTTCCTCTCCGAGACCGTGTGTGGCGTGAAACCAACAGATGAGATAAAGAGGGGGAAACTCGCTCTAAGTATGGCACAGACGCACCAGGAGTACAGCCACCTCTGTGAGTAATTACCATAACACAGTATCTGGTGTGGTGGACTTCAGTGGATGTTCAGCGGATCACTCACCCCCTCTGACACCGACGCTGGGCTGCAGTTTGGCCGATAAGATGACCAGCACTATCCCGATGATGAACCACTCCTTCCGTACCCTCGCCAGGAGGCCCATGTTTCAGCCCCGGGGTTCACCGGATCACCCCGCCCGGCCCCCGTCACACCAGCCGGACCGAACTTTTTGCAACTCTTCAGCTTCTTCTCTGGAGCTTTTTTTCTGTCAAAAAAACGAAGCCGAACAACCGGAGCTACTTCCGGACACATGAGCTACATCAAGGCCGTAAAGACTGAAAGAGAGGCGCAGCACTTTTTAAAAAAATATAAATTACCGTACCACAGCTTAAAACAACATACCGTAAATATCATTGAATGCCATTTTCTTATATATTGAGTAATATGCCTATAAAATACATCCTAAACTACATAAATGACAAATGTAAATACATCCTGAAATAAATAAATGCCTCATGTCTATACTCTATATAATTTACATGTAAATGAAAATGTATTTATATATGAGTAAATATAGTTCAATGAATAAATATTTATTTTTTATTTACATGAGGCATTTTTATTCTTATTCTAATTATTAGTGAAATATAAGCAGTGGTGTAGTCTACGTGATACGCAGGTATATGCAGTATACCCACTAAGAAAGCTCCAGGATTTCCATATACCCACTTTAAAAATGCCCTATGACACGCAACAACATACTTTCCATTATAATGTTATATTATATATAGAATTGTCATGTGTTTTTCTCCTTCACACAGGCTAAATAAAGGTATTTCCTCTGTTGCATACAAGTGTATCCGAATACAGGAAATTAAGTTGTTGATGCTCAAAACTTCCCAGGGGAAGGACACCCGGACCCCCCCCTATGATATCCCAAATGTTAACCTCATGGTGGTGCTAGAAGAAAAAGTTAGAAGGAATCACGTTTGTGTGTTCAAATGTATTTAAACCAAACATAACATTGAGCCGACACGTCGAGTCAGATTTAGAAAGATGGACGTCATTCTTGTGAAGATGTCTTGAGCTGATCATAAATGAGGAAAATACAGGTTTTACATGCCTCCTATGAGATAAAGGAAGTAAATATCATGTGACTCTTTTTATAAATGAGGAAAATACAGGTTTTACATGCCTCCTATGTGTTTATTAAGATGACAAGGAAGTGAGATTATATCATGTGACACACATATATATATATATATATATATAAAACATACAATATATCAATCAGCTGTATGTTTCATGTTTGACTTCATCCTTTTTATTTTAATGTATGAAAAGTGTGGTTATCTGATAGAGAAGTTGGTACCAGGCAGCAGCAGGACTATCTGTAGAGTCCCTGTTGTCGTCCACTCTCTATTTCCAATCTGAGGACTATGGTTACCTGGTCCTCAGGTCTCTGCAGGGCGGACAGCTAGCTAGGGAGGCCGGTTACTCCTCAGGTCAGCTCCAGACAGCTTCCATCTGATCAGGGACTATGGTTACCTGGTCCTCAGGTCTCTGCAGGCCAGACAGCTAGCTAGACCTGTCCAACAAAACCTGACAGGAAAAACAGTTCCTTCCCCGAGGCAGATTGTTGCTGTTGGATTAGTCTACATCCACCGTTCCAGACCCTCCTCCACAGCGCTGGGATCGCTGGCAAAGCGAGACTACTGGTAGATAAACACCCGAAATTGGATGGACCAAAGTCCCTTTTTAGTCGTAGTAAAAACACACGGATGTCCCTACTTCAATATGAAAGTGTAAAGATTACAACCGGTTGAAAAAAATGAAGGTGATGACATTTTTAAACATCCGAGAACATAATCTACTCAATATTTCACTTGTTGGACTTCAGCTGTCTACTTGTCGGTTTATTTTTTGAATTTTAATTTATACTATTTATTAATCCCCAGTGGGGAAATTACAATTTACACTCTGTGTACACATTGCTAGTAATCACAAATAGGCCTGAAATACACACACACACACACACACACACACACACACACACACACACACACACACACACACACACACACACACACACACACACACACACACATACAACTTCCTACAGACTGAGCTACAGCCACCCCCTTTATTAAATGTAATACATTACATTTATTTGATGAGATGTTTTACTAATTTAGTTATTTGGATGTGGGATTTCTTTAAAAAATCTACTTTTTTGTATGTAATTAGTGTTCTTTAAGATAAAATACATTTTCATTGTCACTTTTGATAAGAGGACACGTGTTGTTTTGCAGCTTATTAAAATAAAGGAATATTTTTCATTTGTTTGCAGCTCATTCTGTCAAAAACAACCCTGAGAAAATTGTATCGTGGACTCCAGATTGTGAATTGAATCGTGAGTTGAGTGTATCGTAACATCCCTAACGAAAAAGGCTTATGACAAGTGAGTTTCTCTGTTTCATCTGCGTCTGCTATACTTGAACTATTCCAAGTTCCTTGTTCCAAATGTCCAAAACAAGTGTAGAAATTCATTAAAGAAGTGTTACCTGAACTTTCTGCAGCAGAGCCACATCTCCCAGCTCACAGGCAACTTCATAACCCTGCAGGAAGTACTCACAAGCTCTCGTATACTGGCTCTACACACACACACACACACACACATGGGAAGAGTGTAAATATAAAAGTCTAAGATAACAAAAGAATGTGTGTGTGTGTGTGTGTGTGTGTGTGTGTGTGTGTGTGTGTGTGTTACCATTGTGTAGTAGATATTGCCCAGACACAAGAAGGCATCCACCAGGTTGTATTGCAGCCCGTTGCAACGTGAGATGTCGGCTAACTTCTCCAGACAATCGAGTGTGTCTTGTATGTTTCCCTCACTGATGCGCGCGCACACACACACAAACAAACACACACACACACACACACACACACACACACACACACACACACACACACACACACACACACACACACACACACACACACACACACACAATAAATCTATTGGTGCCTCCTCATCAGTACAAATGTTTGCTGTGTGTGTTTGTGTGTGTGCACCTCTCTATAGACTTGGCCATGGCCTTGTAGGACTTCCCCAGCTTGTCTGCATCCTGCAGTGTGCCGCTAATCTGCATGCAAGTGTTGAAGAACTGGACACACAAACATGTAGAAACACACACTTTTTTTCACTAAACATGTGTGTGTGTGTGTGTGTTCTTTATTTAAATTTTCAAGCCACAGACAGGAAGTCAGACTGTTGTAAGATGGACTAACGTTTTGGTCATTTCGAAGGATTTAAGACATTTAAAAACATACAAAGGATATACAATATACAAAGGAGCACTATATACACACACACACACACACACACACACACACCTGTTTGGCTTTGTCATTGTCTCCTGCTCTCTGATAGGTCAGTCCCAGTCGATAGGCGCCCTCCCATTCGATCTGTTTGTCTTCAGCTGAAACAGACATCAGTAACTACACAGCTTTCCTGTTATATATTAACATTTATATTATATATTAACTATTATATGTTATATTTTCATTAGACATTCTGAAAATGTGTTTTAATGATGCGATGATGACGTGTGAATAAATAAATAGGCCAAACACAGATTCCATAGGGACCTACATTAAGACAGTGCTCCAGTATCTCTCTCCCACACATACAGACTGTGTACCTACACTCAGTAGCCATGCTGTAGCCCTTGTAGAGCAGCTTCAGGCCCTGGTCGTAGTCTGCAGCCTCCAGCGGAGCGTCTGCCAGCCGGTTGTAGATCCTCCACAGAGCTTTGCAGGCCCGGAGCCTCAGGGACCGACCGTCTGAGTCCGCCCAGCCGCCGTCCTCCGCCTGCTTCAAGCACAGCTCCGCCTGCAGCCTCGCCTGCTCCAGCTCACCTGCAGGACATCAAGTCGGTCTGAATCAGCTTTATCGCACGTTGTTTCACCGTCATTTTGATAGAGTTGGTATCTCAACTAACGACTGTTTTCATTGTCCATTATTGTTCTCGTATTAATCGATAAGTTTGGTCTCTAAAATGTCAGAAAATGGTGAAAAATGTGGATCAGTGTTCCCCAAAAAGCCTAAGACGACGTCCTCAAATGTCTCGTTTTGTCCACAACTCAAAGATATTCCGATTAGTCACAGAGGAGAGAAGAAACTACAAAAAAGTTGTACTTTTTTTAAATAAAAAAATAACTCAAACCAATGAATTAATGAATTCATCAAAACAGTTCAAAGTCAATAGTTGACAAGTAATCAATCTTTGCTAACCCGTACGTTCCCTACTGTCACGGTTGTAATAGAACATTTCTAATCTGTTATATTGTTGCTTAGTCTTTCTTCTGAATTGTTTGTTCCTCTTTGACAACCACGGAGCCCCCCCCCACCCAACCTTTCAGTTCTGCCTTTTCTGCCCAGTAACAGGGGTGCAGAAGTACCTTCTACTTCCTAGTTTCTTTCTAGTGATGTACTGCACCTTCTTTGCCCAAAGACTAAAGACTGAAAATACTTGACTGAAGTTTTATTTCAGATCTCACCCACCACCTACCTATGGATTAGAATTTCCTCCACACACTCCAGTTGTGTTTGCACTGAACTAGAGCCCGACCGATAAAAGGATTTTAAGGCCGATACCCATACGAATATTTGGTTATTTAAAAATCCGACATGCCGATATTTATTTAAAAAAAATAATAATCCAGAAACGTGTTACAAAACATAAACAGATTTCCCTAACATTAGTTATTTGTAGTTATTTATGAGTTCTCACTAAAATAATATGATAATAATTTGTTTTATTGTCACAACAGAACATCAAAATATATGAAATAAATAAATAATGATAAATAAAATGTATGAAATACAAACTTAAGATATGAAACTTAAAGTTCTTTGAACAAAAACACATTAACAACAACAAATAATCAGTGTTGCCAAGAGACGTTGTAGAGCGTCCTCTGGTGGACAGACTATGCAACGCCATCACCAAATTAAATTTTCATGAATATTTAAAATATATATATATGTATTCAGATATATATATATATATATATATATATATATATATATATATATATATATATATATTCAGGGCTCTACACTGAACACAATTTATATTGTATTGTGTGTTGTTTAGTTTTATCTTTACGTGTGTGTGTGTGTGTGTGTGTGCGTATGTATGCCTGTGTGTGTGTGTGTGTGTGTGTGTGTGTATGTCTGTGTGTGTGCGTGTGTGTGTGTGTGTATGCCTGTGTGTGCGTGTGTGTGTGTGTGTATGCCTGTGTGTGCGTGTGTGTGTGTGTGTATGCCTGTGTGTGCGTGTGTGTGTGTGTGTATGCCTGTGTGTGCGTGTGTGTGTGTGTGTGTATGCCTGTGTGTGCGTGTACTGATTACCTAGTTTCAGGTAGGTCTCGGCCATGCACATCCGGGCCTCGGTGGCCGGTCTCGAGTGGCTTCCCTGCTCCCGGTCTGTACAGCTGTGGAAGAAGTGCAAACTGAGCCAGAGATCCTCCGGAGCTGAGAAGTACCAACCCAACACCAGACGCTGATCACACACCACCATCCAGGAACCTGTATACACACACACACACACACACACACACACACATTCACAGACACACAGAGACACACACACACAGAGTAACCACTGTGAAGGAGACATCCTATCCTGCATTGTAAATAACAAAATTCCATTTAGAAAATCAGTAAATTCACCAAACTGACATATATATATACCAAATGACAAGTAATTAAACCTGATCATGACTAACTGGATTTTGACTTATTTAAGTAGAAATTCAACAACAGCCTTTATATTATCAGAAGTTGCCTATTTAATAGCTTTGCCACATTTAAGGGTGTGTATTCGTGTAATATTTTCTATTAATACAAATGAGATTGAAGTGAGTGTACAGGTTCTTTCAGCCTCCTCGGCGCGGCTCAGGTGCCGTTTCATGGTCTCCATTTTGTCCAGTTGGTCGTCCAGCGGAGTCTGAAGTCTGAGATTTGAACCCGGTTCAGCAGCCTCCCTCCGATCCCGATCAGCGGCCAGCAGAAAGAAGATCTCCGAGAACGACCTGAGAGAGTTCATTGTTGTGTGTTTATACGTAAGATAGAGAAACGCTGAACGTTCACATGGTAACTTACAGACAAAGTGTCTGTAAGTGCGTAATTTAAAAAGATGTTGGCACACACACACGAGTTTAATGTGTGTAGGGAGTTCACCGGATCACTCCCACTGTAGGGAGACTCCCACTGTAGGGAGACAGGGAGACTCCCACTGTAGGAGACTCCCACTGTAGAGAGACAGGGAGACTCCCACTGTAGAGACAGGGAGACTCCCACTGTAGAGAGACTCCCACTGTAGAAGACTCCCGCTGTAGGAGACTCCCGCTGTAGGAGACTCCCACTGTAGGGAGAGAACAGCTTACGGCCCGGGAGACGCTCCGTCTGGTTAACACCAGTCTTTAGCGGTGACTGTCCTTCCGTTGCTGTATTTTGGCTGCTGTCTGCGGCGATGTTGTGTGTTGTTTAGGGTCCTCCACCACGAGACAAATCAGCATCGCAAATTGAACATGTAGCTCGACTTGGGTTGGATAATCAAAACTTGACAATCAAAAGAGACTTTAAATGCTGTGGCAGGTTAGGTGTTCAGCATGAGTTACCACGGCGATTTAACCCGGTAACAAGGGACCCACCGTTGTGATACAGAAAACCTTGGGTTGAACCTGAAGTTACCTCGTTAACGCCAAATCTTGCTTTTTGTACAGGCCTCTGATTCATTAAACAATAGTAATAATATTTACATAAATAAAGACATTTGCATGCAGAAAAGGCACAAATTGTCACAGACAAATTCACCAGAATGCAGGAAATGAAGCACTTGATGCTCAAACCTTTCTGGCGGGACGACCTGGACACCCCGGTTATAGGTGGCGAGCTCACGGCCAAAGGTTACTCCCTTGCATACAGTATAGTCTGATCTTCTCATACATATCTGTGATCCTTACCTTTAACTAGAGTAATGGGAAAATTACATTTAAGCATGATTTCATATGTCCTTCAATGATATGCGTGTATTGTTGATCATTCATCTAATTATTCTCAATGAATTTCAGGGTGTATGACTTTCAAATCTCTCTTTGTGTGTCCTCCCTGAAGCAGAAGACGACTGTTTGTCTTTGCATTTTTCCACCAAGGACAAACGCCACAAAATCTAACAGAAACATATTTCTGGCCTCATGTACTGCACATTTGGTTGTTGTTTTGTTTGCACTCTTTCACAACGGCTGCACAACAATTTCCCTCCGAATATATAACGTTCTATCTTATCTTAAAGGTGCTGTAGGTAGGATTGTGAAGATCCAGGATTTAGCCAAAGAATTTCAACATTGACAACTTCTCAGTCCCAAAAATAGTCTCCTACGCCCCTCCCCCCAGAAGGGAGAATAGATGCATGTACATGAGCAGTGATTGACATGCAGTTAGACCCCCTCCCTCCTGGCCCTGATTGGCGTATCTGAACAGGGAGCGGTGGATTTTTGCAGACACACACTACTGGCTGTAGATAGAGGCAAAGGAGACAGATTTCATGTAGTTCTACTGGAACATAGGGTCAGTTTTAGTAAGTGTCCTGAACCTGACAGAAAGTTAGTTTAATAAGTCTTGCCTACTGCACCTTTAACACATGTTCTATATGCGTCAACACATTCATGAACAGGTAAACACTATTTTATAGAGTTTGTATCTTCTACAACACGACTGGATGATCACTAATGCATTGATATTCAGACAGAGAGAGATTTACCTGTGATAGCCTTCTTGAAGCAGCTGCACACAGATGTTCTGCTTAGGACTGTTTCTGAACCTGGAGAGATGAGCGAGGGAAGAGGAGAAGATGAAGAAGTTGGTGTTGCTCCCAACTTGGACGAGAGAATAAATTACTGAACGAATAAATCTGAACTTGTTTTGCCAAAAGAAGTGCACCGGGTGAACTCACTGTGATATTTCTCCCCTGGAGATGATCGGAGACAATCCGCTTCGGAGAGGATCCTCCTGTTTCCTCCTGCTTAAAAAAAGACACACACACACACACACAGACAGACAGACACACGCACACACAGACACACATGCACACACACACACACACACACACATATGCACAAGCTCACACACGCACGCACGCACACACACACACAGACACATGCACAACCTCTCACACACACACACACACACACACACACACAGACACATGCACAAGCTCTCACACACACACACACACACACACAGACACATGCACAAGCTCACCCACACAGACGCACACACCCACAAAACCAACCCCCACAACCACACACACACACATTTTTTAATTGAGACTTTATACTTTTAATCCACACTACTTTTACAACTTACTTAGCTAGCGTTACATAAAACATGTCATGTTATTTCTTTCTATGCACGATTGTTCACAGTACTGCAGTTATACTTTACCTGTAGTGAGTACTTTTCTTCCGTTTGTTGCTTTTGGTGGTAATTTCCGGTAGAAAATGCCCGGTTTGCCGCTGTGTTACGGCTGCGTTCATCTTCAGCTCTCAAGTCAAACTAAAGGAGAGAGAAACACACACACACACACACACACACACACACACACACACACACACACAGAGATAAATCCTTTGTCCAGAACAGTTTGCTTGTGTAAATATCCATCATACATCATTACATACACACTTTCCTGTTGTTACAAACTCCTTCTGACCTTTGACCTCAGTCAAACTAAAGGAGAGAGAAACACACACATGCACAAGCTCACACACACACACACACATGCACAAGCTCACACACACACAACAGTCAAACTAAAGGAGAGAGAAACACACACACACACAACAGTCAAACTAAAGGAGAGAGAAACACAATCTAACGTTACACTCCACAACTAGCTAGCTAGCTAATAGGACTCAAGATGCTAACTAACTAGCTAACTTGCTAGCATCTTGAGTCCTATTTGTTAACTGTACTATAAATTAATGGATCAAAGTAAGAGTAACATCCTCAGAACTGAGATAGCTAGATTATCTGCGTTGAAGAGGCCAAAAAAGCTAACTCTTGTCCAAGCTAAAGTTGCTAGCTAGCTAACTAGCTAACGCGACGATATTAATCATACGTTAACTAACCGTTAATTTACCGTTGAAAACCGTCTGAAACTAAGTTTACAAAAAAATTTTTTTTTAAAGAAACATGTATTTATAAACCTGGGTTTTTCTAACGACACTGCGCTCTGAATAAAGAAGCTAACACACACACAGACAATAACAGAAATAAACTAATTTACTTACTATTGCCTTCAAAGTTTTCAGCGCTGCTGCCAGCACGACGACAAGCTACGCCGTCACCATGGCAACGCAGGGGCCCGGCCGCATTCCAACACGAACGCCATACTGACTCACTGCTGCCTGGTTCCATTCAGAGATATTGGAAGAGTATTTTACCGGAATAACAGACACACAACAAGTACCTAATATCTTCACCGCCTGTTTAACTGTGTGCTTTTTATTGAGACACACACACACACACACACACACACACACACACACACACACACACACACACAAAGAAGGGTATTAATAATACCACACTGCAAAAATACTCTGTTACAAGTAAAAAACAACAACATGTGGTTTTAGACATAGACAGACACACACACACACACACACACAGACACACACAGACAGACAGAAAGAGAGACACACACACACACACACACACACACACACACACAGTACTAATAATACCTCACTGCAAAAATACTCTGTTACAAGTATAAAAAAACAACATATGTTGTGGTTTTGGACATAGACAGACACACAAACACACACAGACGGACACACAAACACACACACAAACAAACATCAACACACACACACAAACACACACACAGAGAGAGACAGACAGACACACAAACACACACAAACAAACATCAACACACACACACACAGACACAAACAAACATCAACACACACAAACAAAACACAACCATCAACAAACACACACACAAACATCACACACACACACACAAACAAACAAACATCAACACACAAACAAACACACACACACACACACACACACAGACAGACAGACACACTGCAAAAAGAACAATATTTCCCTCTGGTACAGTGTTGTGATATTGTGAAAAGAAAAGACGGAATTGAATTATAAGTTCCTCAAACTTGTATTTAACATTTTATACAAACAAAAAGCATCAAATCAGCAACAGACCCACGTTCATGCAAAACAAAAACGTGAATGAGAAAATGAAAACATGTTTCCCGTTTAGATACAGAGCGGTATTTTATACAGATGTCGGAGAGATCTCACCACATCTGGGATGGAAACTCATCGGTCTGTTGTGGTGAATTATTTTCCTCAAAGAGTTTCTAATAAAGTTTCATGTTAGGGGTGGAAATCAGCAGCAGCTGAGACACAGAGAGACAGAGAGACAGACACAGAGAGAGACAGAGACAGAGAGACAGAGAGAGAGACACACAGAGAGAGACAGAGAGAGAGAGAGACAGAGAGACAGAGAGACAGAGAGAGAGAGAGACAGAGAGAGACAGAGACACAGAGAGACAGAGACAGAGAGACAGAGAGACACACAGAGAGACACAGAGAGAGA